>JAQSUU010000694.1:80000-222500 GCA_038087645.1 Saccharum hybrid cultivar R570 | reverse complement strand
GTGACCCATAGAACAGTCAACCCGAAACCGAGCTTACAGTGCTCGATGTGATGGTCATGGCAATGGATCTTCCACTTTGGGCGCTCAAAGCCATTGACAAGATTCGAAGCAATTTTCTTTGGAGAGGGCAAAAAGAGGCTGATGGTGGACACTGTTTGGTAGCTTGGCACATGATCCAGGCTCAGCAGAACCAGTCTCTGCAGATGCAGATTTCCAAGTAGTAGGTTGTTTGGTTGCACAAGCTAGCCAGGTTCACTTGAGATTTTGATTGGATGCCTTCATAAAAATTGCTACACTAACCTTGCATGTTCATATGGTAACGTTTTACCACAATAGGTATTCTTTCACTCAGTGAAGGGAAAACAAGAGCAAAATTCAGAAGAAAACAAATAGATTTCCTCTTCATCCTTGTTTTGAAAGGACTACATGGCTAGAAAATTGATTGCGCACAGGCAAAGATATCACAATTTTTGGTGAACAGACAACAGATCTGAAACCTTGAGCACAAAAACAAACAAATAATTTCAGGAACGGATGCAATAGCGCTTCGACGCGGCTACGCCTACATGCACACAGGGGTGGATCCAGCGGTGGGGCGGGTGGGGCTCAAGCCCCCCTACTGCTGTCGTGATAATGGAGCATCTCTTTGAGCCTCTCCTAATTTTTAAAGGCATGAAAGAGATGAAGGAGGAACTTTAGAAGTTGAAGATGAGTTCAGCCCCCCTCTTCTATGAATTTTTAGATCCGCCACTACATGCACACACAGCGCCACCCCTGCGCATGAGTCACGAACTCACCGTCCGACCTGATGGCACTGCTGCCGTTGAGCTAGATGATTACCAGCGCCGCCCCAGCTCACGAGGCACCATCTGATGCAGCGCCGCCTTTCTCCAGCAGTACTGCACCAGCATTGCTGCTCTCCAGGCAATCAATTGCGGAAGCCAATCTATGAGGCTCCACCACTAGTGCCACCATGAGAAATTGTGCTAGATTAGAGGAGGTGAGGAGACAAGTGCGCAGAGGTGAGCGGAACGGCCATGTGATCTCACGTGCGGCATCTTCTCCGCTTGGCTCTGGAGGAATGGAGAAATTCTATGTGCCTGTGGAGCCTAGCCCAGCGGGCATTTTTGCATGAGTTCAACCAGGCTCAGAGGCTCATCATAGCATCCAAACAAGCGCATGCCAGAAGATTTTGCATATTGACAGCCTGGTTGAAGGGCTTGCACCCATAGGCTTTGATAAGTAGTAGTTTTTAGTTGGCCATAGGTTTTTAAGTTGCCTAATTCACGCTCCCCATTTTAAGCGTCACAATCCCTTCACCTTTCTTAGTAATATGGTGTCGCCGTGCCTCGCCTCATGATTGCCTAGGTGTCACCCAGGTGATTGGAAGGGGTGGCTTGCCACACCTCACCTTACTACCTTAATAACTTAGACGCAAGGAAAATGATATACACACAATTTCTTTTTAAGTAGGAAAGTGCAAGTGTCCATTCTTCTCATCATGACATGGACAAAATAGTCGAAAAGCTATGTACATTTTTCACCTCCATATGTTACTTTAGCTCCGTGTGTCAGGAATCTGACATAAGTGAAAGTGACCTTTAGGTTTGATTAGTTACCCAGCTTATTCACGGTATCATAGTGCAAGTTACAGGTGTTTGGTTCCCTACATGTTTTTAGCACTATATTCAAAGCACCAGGAAGTTGCATCCACCAATTCGACCAAATCAGCCATATCCGCGGATGCAGCATATGCAATGCTGCGGCTTGCACCAACAGCGCAGAGCGATTGTCGGCCCCGTTCGCTTATGCTGAAAAAACAAGTTGAAACACTATTCTAGCTGATTTATGTGAGAGAAAAACACTGTTTAGACTGAAAAAACAAGCTGAAAAATACGGATTATAAACCGACTGAACAGGGCAGTCGATTGGATCACCACTCCTTCTGTACTGCCCTTGTGAAGCACGACCCAGAAGCCAACGCTTCCGAGGAGAATGCCGCCGCCGCACGGGCTGTCAAGGAGCACTCAGCGCACGGTGGAGACCAAGTGCAAGAACTAGTACCACGCTAGGTCCTCCGTCATGCGGCTAGACGCGTCCATGACCGAAAACATCTTGCCTCCTCCAGCAAGGCCCAACACAAAGTGGACCTTCTTGTGCATCGCCAGGATGGCATGGAGCCGCAACATGTGCCATGCTGCAAGTGCCCAAGGAAGGCCACCGCCGAAGACAGTTTTAAGCTATGAAAAATCGAAATGCAGGACAACCAAACACACCTCAGAAGCATACGGCCATGCTGAAATGGATATCCAATCCTAGACTTCTATGCAGGCTATCACAATGCGAACAACTTGATCAGACTCTGTGTCCAGTTAACCAGCGTCTAGGACAATATTAAATTGACAAGTAATAATACAAGATAGAAAGTACCCAAGGTTCTAGCACTAAGAAATGATTTTCAATATATTTTACTTGTTAAACAATGTGGAAGCTGTGAAACTTGGATGCGAGGGGAAACTTAAGTATAAATGTATGTCCTACTACTGATACATGAATTATTGAAACTGTATCCACGTCTAATGAAGCAGTGCAATTTAAGTGCTAAATGGGATTATTGATACACAAACCAGATTGGGAACTTTCAAAACGCAAACATAAAATCTGTGTTGAACTCTGCAAAATCCAGATTATATGCCAAAACAATCTAACTGTTAAAAGGAGGGTGCTTCTCAAAGTCCACCAGCAAAAGGCCACAATTTTGTACAATGTTTGGTAAATAAAAGTTGGCAAGCTATTACAACAGGATTCCTTTATTCAATGCGGTGTTTCAGTAATATTTTGTTCACACGCATGTTCCCCTGTAGTTACAAAATTTCCAGCCCAGGTTGTCCCATTATGCCAACATTCAGTTGATGCCTACTAAAAATTATTTGACAACTGTTATTTATTAGTCTACATATTATATGCATTGATGTAGTACCATGAGCACCAGTTTTTCCAAGAGTCCTGAACTAGCATTAATGTAAATGGATGTCATTTTAGAACTAAATTATAGACACATCATTCACTGATGTGTATCTCCAATTGAAATGTGGGAACCCATCATTGTAAATGAAATGACATTTCAAATTAAACCAAAACTTTTGCCTATTATGGCAAGACAAATGAAAAGGCTTTGTCAATCCATTCATTCCTGAGCAACTCAAATGAAAAACATAAAAAGGTGGATGAACAGAATTACAGCCGCGTGAAAAATTTCAATATTCCGCTGCCTCCATTTACCTTTTTGTTTGTCTTGTCATTGGACTTGTTTAAAATTTTTTGCCTTGTGGAAGCTATCTTCTTTGGCATTGATTCGGCACTACGCCATGTCAATGATGAGCAAATCACAACCGGTACTTCATTCATCAACAGATTTTGTCCATTGTTGTAATCTTGGCCTATACTCAATAATTTCGTACTATTGATTGTGTGGCTGCTCTCTTGTGACAATGATGAGCAAGGCAAGTATGATTCTTCATTCTGCAAATCAGTTAGTAACTCAGTTGGATCCATTTCTTGAACTTGATTGGTGGGCAATTTCCTCTTTTTGAATGGGTTGTTTTCAGGGATGTTTCCTGGGCCTACTTCGTTATCTTCCACTCGAAGGGGCTGCTTCTGCACAAGAAATTTGCCTAGGGCCAGAACACCTTTTTTGCACTTCTTTCCACTAGAAATCTCATTAACTGCAAAAGTTATATGGTAAAATAAAAAATAGTATGATATTTGATGAGTTTTGTAGAACAAAGAGGGATAATCATCCATTTGTACCTTCCAAAGAAATCAGATTACATTATTGTGCAATAAAGAAAGCATTACAATGGTTTAAAAGTGTAAAATAATGTTGAGTTGGTCCAAGAGCACTCACCTATCATATTTTCTTTGCATTCCTGGGATGAAACAATTGTAATACAACTTTGTGTCAAAACTTCCTGAGAACCACACTGATTAGCAGCGTCAAATGCCGAGGTATCAATAAACTCAATAGGATTAATGGTTCTGGAGTACTGATCAAATGCTTCCATGGTAACAGGATTCAAATGGCCCTCTGCAATCCCTCTTGCAATTGATGGTGATAATGATCTTTAGATGATTAAGGGATTCACGCTGGTGACTTCAGAAAATAAATAAACCTATGGAAGACTGATTAACATAATTGCTATGTAGGCAGCAAGCAATATCAAGTCACTATATATATTCGCTACTATGACAGGTGCCTATTTGACCACTGCTTAATATAACGCATAATCAGGAACAGGTTAAGTGCAATTTAGAGAGAGAGAGACAGAGAAAGAGAGACAGCAGCAGCAGACGTGTGAACTCAGTAAGTGGCAACTTGT
This sequence comes from Saccharum hybrid cultivar R570, assembly GCA_038087645.1. Classification (NCBI taxonomy): domain Eukaryota; kingdom Viridiplantae; phylum Streptophyta; class Magnoliopsida; order Poales; family Poaceae; genus Saccharum; species Saccharum hybrid cultivar. The sequence goes on along the minus strand of JAQSUU010000694.1, from coordinate 218,121 downwards.
GTCCTATCTTATTAGAAGTTATGATTTACTCCTAGTTTTTCTATATAGTTGAGCCATTTACTGAAGGAATCATCAATGGATGTATGAAAACTGGGTAGCACAGAAACTTTGCCCCTATATTGATGCTAATACATGCAGATGTGCAGTCAGCAACAAACATTTTATACAGATGCCCATGCTCATGCAAATTAAATGAAAACTTTAGGATACGGTCCAAGAATATCCAAATCACCATCCAAGTAAGAAATACACTGATCATCCAAAGGTTTCAAATGTTTAAGTGACTTGCTTTTGACATCATATCTGGGACATTGAAAGAAAGTGGCTTATCAGTGTCTTTTCACAATGCACAAAGTAACTTAAACTCAATCTTACATTCTAGCATGATCAAACACCGCAAGAGTTTTCCACAAGGAATCAGCATAATCATCTGGAACAGAGTACCGCTTGTCAAGCTTTAAGTTTGATATGACCTGGCAATGCTTATATCAGTGAGGCATATTGTACCAGAGAACAACATTCATCACTGGAGAGTGCAGATTATTACTCAGCATAAAAGAGACAGTTTAATTATGGAGTGAACCTGTGTAACATATGTAACTGGAGCCAAACTGAAAATCTCAACAGCTATGTTAAAATAAGTATATATATTATGGAAATGCAACTGCTGCATATTATTTGTCATTTTTCCACTGAAAATTGGACTCAGATGCTCCAGAAGGCCAAGCAGTATATTGCGACAGTTACAGAAAATATGACTAACACAGTTAAAAGAGATATAGTTATTTTATGCAGTAACATTATGTTAGTGTCAATCCAAAGCATTGAAATACAAAATTACACAATAGTTCCACAAACACTCTGTATTGAAATAGGTGTATATTTTTTCATGGTGTACTGTGTCATTTCTAGCAAACTAGATGTCTGCTTCAAAATGTTAGTATCTTACTCTGCAAAGTGTTTAGACACTCATAAAAATGGAATATTTGAGTTACTATTTAAGTTTATGCCAAAATATCAACAGAATAAAAATCAGGGCCTCGTTCGGCTGGCTAGAGGCTGATGGCTGGTGCTGATTTGTTGTGAGAGAAAAATACTGCTGGCTAGCTGGTGGCTGATAGCTGGTGCTGAAATGATATGAGAGAAAAGCACTGCTGGCTGGCTGGCAGCCAGCCAGCCGAACAAGGCCAGGTTTCACTTTCTGAATAGCACAGTAAGAGAGTAATCATTCTTACATGATTTATGTCTTTGTATTTTGAGATGAGAGAATATGCTCTTTTTGTACCAATGCCCGAAATTGATGGAAGAAAGTCACATCCAGCAAGAACACACATGCCTGTCCAAATGGAATACAAAATGTCAGCAGTGTTAAGAAAGTAAATGTGCAACACAGTTACACAGCCTTTTATGGCATTCTCTGCAGTTTCCTCTCTTTGAACATGTTTATATTGCAATTTGGGCGCCCTTGCCGGTTCGGGCATGCTTGTTCGGCTCTCTTTCCTTGTATATAAAACTCCCCCTTTTAATTGATAGGCAGAGCTCCTGCCATTTGCGTTCAATTATATTGCAATTTGGGTAATGATAATAGATTAAGAATTCTTTTCTAGCAATAGAATTTTTGTGATACATATAAAGCAAATACTAGTACTTTGGTAGCATAGATCCTGTAGGGGGGAAACTGAAGATATTGAAAATGGCCGGCCAAACTGCACAGAAAAAACAATACAACAAAAGATGCAACAACTTATCTAGCAAAACAAGTTCATATCACTCAGTAACAGAACTAACAAGTGTAACACATCGATAAACCTGTGGTGAAAGAATGCTGACACCTTTGACATAATGACATGCCAAACTGTGAGAAGAAATGCATCTTTAACAGAAGTAGAAAACATTCAAGTCCATGCTTAGTTCAAGTCTACAAGATATAACCATGAGCATGACCTTACCTGTAAAAAGTTTTTTATCAAAATCCTGGAAGGAAAGACCATCTTTCTCTGTCTTCAGAGTTCTCTCCATTGTGAATTCTTCACCATTCCCAAACCGATCCATTTTAAATATAATCTAAAATTTGATATCTGTTACATATAAGATAAAAAGTAAATGAAGAGGATGGGAAGAGAGTGATTATCTCACAGCTGGGCAACAATAGGCTATCAAGTCGCTATCTTCTGTAACTACGGCAGATATGCCCCCTTGATCAGCATCAATAGTAGTTAGATATGCCAACTGTGCATCAGCTTCATATGGAGCAACCACAAATTCTACATTTTCTGACCGTAAAATCTGGAGAATAAACATTAGATTTTGCTATACAAGGTAGAAAAATGCCTATACGGAATTACTTTCAATGAAGTACCTGAACTAGACGATAAGCCATCAATGGAGTAATGTGCACAGCTTTCTGCAAATGAACATAGATCAGTGTCACAGATAGTCATATTCACATCCTTCTACTCATCATAATCAAGGATTGCAGCAATCCTCTTTATTCGGACTACGACTTGCATGTTGGTTGCCAAGTGCCCTACTAACTCTACATCATGAGACTAAAGAAAACCGTCAAGCCATGAGATTCGACCAGCATCGCAAGATTTACACTTTAGTTAGGAAATATCAAACAATAATTATTTCAAATACTAGAAATCAAGTGACAAGTTTTTGGCGCCACATCCATATAGTACAAAAAAATAGTTTTTTTTACAAAGGAAGGTTTTATTAATTTTCAAGAGCATTACATCGAGGTGATAAAAAGTCTTGAATTGGAAGTAGAACACACGTGGAGAATACTCTGCAAAATCTGTATATGAGATCCAGTTTGCAGGTTCTGTTGCTCCCTTCTGTCAGTACAATCCAGAAATCAACATCTGAAACTACTGCAGGTTCTTGCTCAGGTAATGATGTAACACAATATGATATCAGCCAACCATGGACACAGTTCTTATTGTGTGGAGATGCCGTTTTTTGTACTGTATTTCAGTATTAAAGGTTTGTATACAGTTCCCAGTTACAGGCAGTGGCAAACCCAGGATCTTAAAGTTGGGTAAGCAGAGACCAAAGAGGATTTGAGATTTTATGTCTGAATTTGATTAACAAACAAACTGAATCGAGAATTCGAGAAAACCAGGCGTGTTATTAGAGAGCATGGTGCATGGCAATGCCCAAATGAAAATTAGAAGTGAATGTAGGACCAACTTTTTAGCACCTAATGTATGTCTTTATCAAAGTGACAGCAAACATCTTAATAAGTGAAAAGATTGCAGAGATTTTCTGCTGTGGCAAAAACTGCAAGAAAGAAAAGTAGATGGATACCCGGAAAAAGTCGATGGCAGCAGCTGTATTTCCTTGCTCAAGCTTTTCTTTCGCCATGTTTAAACTGAGTTCTCTCTTCCTGAATGAAAATAACCATAAGACTTTAATGTATGTGCTTAAAGCTTAGGTATTACGAATTGCATATTATCCTTGTTATCGTTGCATCTTAAGAAACTGCCACAAAATTCTAACAGCAGTGCAATCTTGTACAACTATCCAATTGCTGATGAACTATGACCATATGCATAGCGATAATTGGTAGTGAAGAAATATTAGCTTCAGTATGGCCTTAAAACAAGAGTGAAAATCCAAGACCTCATACATACAAATAGAAATGCCTTATGTATGCTAAAAAAATTAAATAATCCCAAAATCATCACAATCAGTACCAATCATGGTCATATAATATAAATAATGATTCAAATCACAGATCTACAAACACAAACGAAGCTTTAAACTGTGATTTCAGTACAAATGTCATCACAACTCGAATCACCGTACCTCTGACGCTCGTTATCAGTGGCCGCCTTGCAAGGCATGCTGCCCCCGTCAAAGACGACGACAGGGATAACCTTGTAATGCCGCAGGAGGTTGATGTGGTGCATGAAGTAGCTGATGTATCGCCTGGCTGCGGCGCATTTAGGGTCCATACATAACTCCATACTGCAAGAATAGGCTGCAATGCCATAAACAGAACAGAAGAAAAAAAATGTTAAGAAATCTGCCCAGGAATCCCTATCAATCATACTCAATACACTGCGGCAATACAATGGAATCGAACCTCCTTTGTGGAGCCAGGAGTACGCATCGATGCCGACCTGCCGACACAACACAAAGTGCCAAGAAATCAAGAAAGATGAAAAGGTAAGGGGAACTGCAGGGTGAAAGACGAAATGGGGATCTACTTACCCGTTTGCCGGCGTACTTCTTGATGTGCACAGGCTCGATGAACGGCTTCAGGAAGCGGAGAAGGTTGGGGATCCCCATCAGTTTGCGCAATCACAAGCCAACTGATTTTGGTTCCTGACTTCCTGGAAGGATTGGATTGGGATTTCGAAGGACTGGGGAGAAGCGGCGAAGTGGCGGGGAGGAAGAAATGGGGGATATTGAAGGAGACGAGAACTGTCTAGTCACTGACAAGTATAGCAGTAGTGTGGGTGCCACATGCGCGAAGTGGCGGGGAGGAAGAAATGGGGATCGAACATCGCTTTGTTTCGCGCGCACCGAATTAGTTTCCCGCGCTTTCTCGCACGCACAAACAAGGGAAACTAAACTAGCTTTAGTAAAAGAGGGCTAATAGCTAGGTTAATTTTTAAGAAAGATCTTAACTAGTTATTGTTTATTAGCTAAACACAATTATTAGTAGCTAATAAAGTCAGTCTCAGTGGAAGCATTAGAATTCATTTGTACTAAATAAGTTACCACATATATATTTTTAATGATGTGGCAATGTTTTTAACGAGAAAGAGAAAAAGTGATTTTCATGAGGATGAAAATCTCTTGACACAATTACTAACTCTTTTTGAGTCATGAAATTAAATGTCTATGAAACAATAAAACAAAACTTTTTAATTGGGAGTAGTTATTTCATCCATGTTTCATTTTATTCTATATGACATGACAGTTTTGAAAACAACATCAGAAACTCTTTAGTATGACTGGCCTAAGGTTATAGTTTATTTTTATGCAACTAGTAACCGGGAATTTAAGAATGCACGTGTTGAGAAATTGTTTTATCAATCAATGTATGCGCGCGCACACACATATATAGAGCACAATATGAAGACAAAAATAAGAAAGAACAGACTCTTTATTTCTTTCTTATATCTGGAGTACAAAGCACAAAACCGTTATAACTGGAGTACAAAACATTAGGGATAGATTCTACCAATGCCTAATCTTTGATAAGATCTAAGCTGAAAAAAATATTCATTATCTAAAAACAAACCCATGTCAACTAATTGAGGCCTAAGATGAGTCTTAGCCTTAGAAGATAACTGAGGTAGCGTTCATTATTTTGATCATAAAAAGTATTATAAGTCTAAATAAAAGCTACTTCCTCCCTTCAAAATTGCAAGTTGTTTTTAGCTTTGTTGTAAATAAAACTTCTCTATTTTACCATATTTATGGAAAAATATATAAATATCTACACCATATCGTAAAAGGATTCATTGGATATATACACCATGAAATATATTTTGACAGTGCATTTTATTCAACGATGTACATGAAATTGGTAAATTTTTTATTTTGAATTAATTTGACTAAAGTTCCGTGTCTTTTTTGTACGACATTAGGGGAAAATCCAAACAAAATTACCAATTTTTTCAATAACCACAAGACCATTTGCACTAAAGCATTATTATGAATTTGACTAAAATTTTGTGAATTTTTTATGTTGTACGACATTAGGGGAAAATCCAAATTGGACATGAAAGTGAGAAAAAGTTTGTACATTTGTCATATTACATGAGAAAACTTGTGTTAAAATGGTGCACCAGGGTGCACGGAGGTCTAGCTTCGCCCCTGCAGAGGCCCGCCCACATGTAGAGTAAAATGGACGGCTTATGTTGCCTGGGCAAGACAGATTCTCACCACGAAGCAATTAAAACAGCCCCCAAGCCCGCCGTCCAACTTGTGCAGCCCGACATTTCAACGACAAAACAGGTAACAGTAGCTATCTCGGCCCCCAAGACCAAGTCCACAAGACTTTTGGCGCAAAATATTTCCAAACTTGTGACAGGTCACATCTTTCTGAGAATTTTCAGTATCCAACTCTCTTCTTCTAGAATACTCCTATATTGGGTTCGTCACCTTGATTTTGACACTCTAAAGTACTTCCTCCGTCCCTTTATATCTGTCGCCGTTGACATATGTACCACACATTTGACTCAATTTATAGAAAATATATGCAACATTTGTATCTCTAAATAAATTTATTAAAAAACTAGATTCAAAGATTTTTCCAATGATACTAATTATATACTATAAATATTAATATTTTTTAATACATATTTAGTCAAAGTTATTTTGCAGGAAGCGCTAACGATAGATATTTAAGGAGAAAGGGAGTACCCAGTATTTATAGTCACTGGGCTTGGATAATTCTGCTCAACTTGGTCCGAGTCCATCGCCGATCGATATCTGACTGTTAAGCCTGTCGCCGACCGACTCATGCCACTGGTCTGACTAGCCTTTGTCACCGATTGATCCAAGTCTCCAACAGCTAAGGTTGCCGACGTACTAGTTCGACCTGCTGATTGGCTCTAGTGCATTCTTGAATAATCAGAAGTTAACTGCAAGCTGATAGATGTGCATGATGCTCTTATGGCAGAAACAGTTGGCTGTTGGAAGGCGATCGAAGCAGCGGTGGCGCACGGGATTCCCAGAGTTCAGTTGGAAACGGACTCAACGATGCTTCAGAGAGAAGTAGTTATTGACGAAATGGATCAAGCTCAGGCCGGGGTCCTGTTCCAGGATATTTAGTTCACTGATTTGGGGAAATTTTCTACATTTTGATTGTTTTCATATTTCCAGAGTCTGTAACTCGTTTGCGTACCAGATAGCTAGTTTAGTCTTGAGTTGAAGCAATGGCGGAGCCAGGAATTTTTTAGAGCCTGCACGTGACAATACGCCGAGCTATCAGTGACAAGCAATGCACATGAATATATTATATAACATACATATAAAATTAGAAAACCCTGATAGATTCAAATTAAAATATTAAAATGATTTTTCAGTACACAAGTTCACGACTTATATAATGAAACACAAAAGATAAACCTAAATGCTATTTGGTAAAGGTAACTATGGATGCCCACGGCCACGAGCATGGTTACGAGGCAGTTGCATCATCTTGCGACTCTTCAAGTATTGAAACCGCCGAAGAATAGTAGCTTCATCAAGTGAATTGAATAGTTCTCGTTTAATATAGCAGATCATCAAGTTGTTGAACCAATCATCAGCAATCCTATTGTGGGATTTAGACTTGATAGTCTTCATACATGAGAAAGCCCTTTCAACAATTGTTGTTGACACCGGCGCCAACAAGGCCAACTCGATGAGCTTGTAAACCAATGGAAAAGGCAAATGTTTTTCAGTTTCAACCATTTTCTAGGACAAACTTTCAATATCTTTGCAATTAGCAAAGGCAGCATGCCTCCTTACATGAAGAATATATGTCTCCAATTGTCCCCTTATGACTCCACGATCATGATTTGAGAAATCATCAATATAAATTTCAGCAAGGCGAGCAAGACTGTTGACATCAAAACTAGAGAAAAGAGTTCTTTGGATCAAGACAAGAAAAAGCACATCAATAGCTCTGTCGTCGCTTCAGTGAACCGATGATTCATCTCAGCACATATTTTATCAAATTTAACCTCTGCATATTAGATAACTCATAACTGAAATTAGTCAACTTACTTGGTTGGCTCAGCCTCCTCCTCTCTGTCATTTGCAATTTTTGCTCAGTCTAGGCACTGTCCAACACAGCAGGGTAGCAGGCGGTGCTTGTGCCTTGTCCGCGGCTGCCTCTAGCCACCGGCTCTGCCTCGCCGGAGTCTGACCACCGGTCACTAGCCACTGCCAGCCGCAGTTGCTCTCACTAGAAGCAGTAGCAAGGGGAGGTCAAATCCATTAGCTTCATTTGGGGTTCGGGATTGGAAAAGAGGAAGGACAGAGAGATAATGAAGGAGGTCGACTCATAGAGCGTTGCTTTGGCCTCCCCGCCATGGAGTAATGGTGCCTCCTCGGTACTGCTCGTCTGCACCGCAGCCCTCGAGCGCTCGCGCTCCATTACTCCTAGGAGTCGAATCCGCAGTGGCGCCCCTCAGCGCTAGCGTTTTCCTCTGTACTGGGCCTTTTGGCCTAAAGCGCAAGTAGCAGGGGAGCCCGACCAACGGCCCAGGGTGGCCGGGCCTTGGCTCCACCACTGAGTCGAAGTATAGGGACCGGGAGTACTTGATCCCTGTTTTTGTACAAACTTTGGTGGTTCACACTTGAGCCTTCGATCAATTAAAAGGCCCTTGGGGACCGAGCCATAGCTCGGTTGGTGAACGCTCCAGGTGTGGAGGGCACCGGTCGCGTGTTCGAGCCCAGCTTGATGCGTGATTTCCCACCGGGGTTTTCCCCCAAACTAAATGCTTCTCTCGAGTGGAGCCACAGTGGGATTGTGACGTACCCGTTGTCTACGAAGCCATGGATGGTCTCGGTGATCTCACGAAGGACGCGGTTGCTATTTGTGTGTAGTTGTAGGTCTAGTAGTGTACAAGTGGTGTGTGGTGTGCGTGCGTAGCGTAGGTGTGTGTTTTTTGCATTAACAGATCCTATAACTGTACTCAGATGAGAGGCTTAAAAAAAGGCCCTTGAGCCTGACTCATCCCTTGTTTCGTATAATATGAATAATTGCTCTGCTGTTGACATAAATTTAGCATTACCGACAACTAAATTAGTAGACGCCATGTTCTTTCCTTTGTTCCAAACTATATATTATGATAGTTTTATTCTAATTAAAACACTTTCACTTTAACTAAGTTTTAAGAAAAAACATATTAACATCTACAAATCTAGATAAATGCACTGTCAAAGACATATTTTGTAAAGAATTTAATAAATGTTGGTGTAACCTTTATAAAATTTGTCAAAAATTAAAGAATCTTTGTGTGTGACAAAACTAAAAGGTCCTGTAATTTATAACGGGGAATACATATATTAGGTGAAAGCTAAAGAATAATCGACTGATTTCGAAGGGGCTAAACACTCTGTTTTCCTTTAAACTATATAGATGGCATTAGCTTATTTTTTTTCACAGGCTCCTTCAAGTATTACGGTTTGGAGTTTAGGGATTTGCGATTCGCACGAGCTTACCAAGTTTTCTCACGGTTAGAGGGAAGGTCGCCCGGTAGGAGGGGAGGAGGTCGAGTGATCTAGTGGAGATGTTGACATGGCGGCAGGTAGCCCTGGAGACAGGAAGAAAATGAGATGGTGGCTTTGCGTGCTTCATGTAGCTAGGGAAGATGTCAAGATGAGATATTGGCTTGCGTGCTTCATGTAGGTTGTCGTGATCATTTGATTTATAGCTGTTGGCAGTAACACAATTTTTGACCAAGTAAACAGGTCAGTAATTGCAGGCATAATATAGCTGTCATCACCGTATGAACAGCTTAAATTCAAAGGAAACTTGGCGAAGTTTAGCGTACAGCGTGTAGCAGAAACTTCTCGTTATTGTCAATCCGCGTCGAAGTCGTACTTAACACTAAACAAACATCTCATTTTCGACCGGCCGGCCTGGCCGGACGTTACCGAAAGAAACAAACAGAACAGCCTCGCCGCTGTTACCCATCATATCTTTCCTCGAGTGTTTGATTCGTTTGCGATCGAGGACGAGGACGGGCATGCATGGCGACGACGGCAGCAGCCACCGGCACGGTGGTGCTGGTAGACGCGGCGCTGGCTCCGTACGAGCACCCTGACCTCCGGTGGCTAGTCCGGAAGCATGTCCTCGCCGTGCTCCAGGAGTTCCCCACCCTGTCGCCGTCCGTCGACACCTACACCAGCGACAGCGGCGCGTCCACCGTGCTGCTCAACGCGCGGGGCCTCCTCACCGTCTCCTCCGCCCTGCCGCCGGTGCTCCTCACGCTATGGCTTCCCCGGGAGTACCCGTACCTGCCGCCGCTCGCCTACGTCTTCCCCGCCGCGCCGTCGTCGGCTTCGCTTTCGCTCGCCCGCGACCACCCCTTCGTCGACCACCGCACCGGGCGCGTCCGCCGCACGCTGCCCTACCTCGAGGACTGGGCCGTGCCGCGCTCCAGCCTCGCCGGCCTCGTGCGCAGCCTTGTCGGGGCCTTGAGGATGTGCCACCCGCTGACACCCCGCTTCGGCTCCGCCGTCGTCCACGCCACGACCACGACGCCGGTGGAGGAGGAGCAGGAGCGCATGCGCACGGCGCTGCTCGACGAGCTTGTGTCGAGGCTGGGCAGGGACACGGCCGCCTTCCGCGGCCACGTGGACGAGGACATACACGCCATGTCCTCCATTCAAGGCAGCCTCCGAGCGCGGGCCGACGCCATGGACCGCGCCGTGCGCGACCTCGAGGACGAGAGGATGCGGCTGGAGCGCGCCGTGACGGCCAGCCTTAGCCACCGCGGCAAGCTGCTGGCCTGGCTGCACAAGACAGGCAGCCGCGCGACCGACGACGTGGGAGCGGCACCTCTGGCACCGTACGCGGCGGCGGGCGACGCGCCGCGGTGGCTCGAGAGCAAGGCGTCGGAGCTCGCCGTGGACGACACCGTGGACGCCCTTGGCCACGCCCTTGAACACGGCGAGCTCATCAGCTTCCAGGAGTACATCAAGCGTGTCAAGATGCTTGCTCGGGAGCAATTTTTCCATTGCCATGCAGCAGCCACCTCGATGAGCAAGCTCACCAAATAATCGATTGCATTAGTTAAGATTTTCTCGAGGAAATGTTGTGCTAGTTAGTATCGTTCTTCACTTCATTGATTGATTTGTTAGAGACTGTATATTCAACAGATATATGGCCGCGCGCGTTTCCGCGGTATTTCTCATTTGGTGGTTGGTCCCGTGTTCACCTTGATGGATTTCAATCTTCCTTGCGAAAGCTACAGCTGATGAATTCTCTGAGCTCTCTCTAACAAGGAAACTTAACTCTGAAATACTAGTCCGATACGCATCCGAATCACTGTACAAATTGTCAATCCAATTGCTGAATTCAGCAGCGGCGCCGTGAAAATCTGCTACCGATGTCAGCGCGGTGAAACTCCGAAAGGTGTACGGTTGGTACAACAAACTTGCTACTAGTGATTGTGAGTTCTCTTCTTCAGCACGGTGATCCGCTTATTCTCAACTAATTAACAGAACGCAGCGCGAAAGAACGTGAACACTAGTTGTCGTGTTGTGCATGCAGCTAGCTAATCAAGGGTAGAATTTTGAGATTTCGGGGCCCTTGGGTTCCCTTGATTCTCCTCACCTCACCTTCCTTAGCTAAGAAATGGAAAGAGATAGCCGTTTGGTTGAGAGACTTGCTTGTCTAGAATTATATGATGATAAGGAAATATCTTGTTGCTATGGGAGAGCCAATTTGGCTAGCTCTAAGTGGCAAGGTAAGGCTGGCCTGGCCAGAAAGGCATGGTTATCCTTGTCTCAAAACCAAATAGGCCCATTGGCCCGGCCTACTAGGTAGGCAAGTGTGATATCTTGTGGTGGTCCGTCTCGCGCCAACCAAAGTCGCTACCTTGCTTGTGGGCGTATACATCGACCGAATGGCCCAAGGAGGAGGTGAATTTGAAGCTTCATCAAAAATTAAATCAACAGTCTTATTCCTATAAAAAATCTAAACACCCCTTGACACCTATGTTTTTCTATAAAAGTAATATAAGAAGTCCTTACGACCATCATACAAATCATGTACTTATCAAAGGTTCACACTAAGAGTGAGCTACTTAATTTCTAAGAATGAAATTAAACCTATGTTAAGCAAACCAACAAGCAAATCCTAGTTGTCACTTAAGAAACTTGCAACCAATCAAGCTATAAGAGCATCTCCAACATGTTACTTATCCTACATCTCCTAAAAATCTATATAGGTGATCTCCTATTACTAGTAGTGTAGATTTTTCTTCTTCTCTCCCAATAGATTACCAATAACTTTAAAGTGGATGGGGGAGAGGGGGTGGATCTCTTACATTTGAGGGAAGGAGAGGGTAGACTTTAAGTAAGTACTTGAAACTTTTAGGTATCTGTTGGTGTCTGATGATTGGCAACCTTGCTACGGAGTTACCCGAAGCGAGGATTGGTTGGGCTTCGGCGTAAACCGAACTCGATTTTTAACGCGAGAGCAATTTATATAGGCTCTGGCTGCTGAATAGCAATATAGCATAATACCCTATGTCCTATGTGGTTTGTTGCCTTGCGTTGGATTGCTTCTTATGATATTTTTACAAGGGGGTGCTCCTGCCTCTTTTTATATAGTCTAGAGGGTAGACGCACAGTTCTAGTTCTAGTCGGTTACAACAGAAGAATTCTAGTCCAATTTCTTGGTAGACACTTTTCTATAATTCGACTAGATCAGTTCTTCTTGCCTTAGAAGTGGTATCAGAGCCGGTTAAGGATTATTCCACCTTAATCGATCTATGATCCACGAAGGCGACTTGTTTGTGGGAAAAATTGCTTTTGACTTTCTTTGTCGAGTTTTGAGCTTTCTTTTGCTAACACTAACGGTGCTTTGAGAAATGGCACCAAACTCTTCTTCTTGTGTGTCTTTGTCCTCAGGTTTGAATGATGGACTTGCAATCGAGGATGACCTCATGCAAAGAAGGCAAAGTGCGGCACTTAAAAAGGAACGCGAGGTGGATGCTTTGTTAGACCTCATAGACAATGATGAACTTTCAGTGGAGGATCTTCTACGTGAGCTTGGCAAGGTCAAGAAAGGTACACTTGTCAGCAGTGTTGTATGCTTATCCTGTCGATTTGATGCATGTGTTGAGCAAGGTGCTAGAAATGATGAGCTTGCTTTGCGTAGAAAGATTAAGAAGTTGAAATGCTCTATTGCTAGGTTGAAATGTGGCCTTTCTCATTGGAAGTCTTGTGCTTTAATTCCATGCACTTCTTGTGATAACATGCTTACAAAGAACAATAATTTGAGCTCTTCTCTTGCATGCTTAAAATCTAAAAATAAAATGTTGAAATTCAATGCCTCTGTGCCATGTCTTTCATGTGTTGACTTGCATAAGGATCTTGATAAGGCTAGAGATGAAATTGCTTTGCTTAAGTCAAATGCTTCTTTACCATGTATTTCTTGTGAGTCTTTCCTTGCTGAAATTAATGAACTAAAATTAACTCACACCACATGTGTAGATGAACTTGGGCATGCTAGGACTAAAATTGATGAGATAAGTTCCAGGCCTTGCAACTTATGCTCTTTGAAACTGATTGATGATGCTTGCCTCACTTCATGTGTTAATAATGAAGCTTTGCTTGATGTGAATAATGATGTTTCTTCGACTAGTCTCATTTGCGCATCATGCATTAATTTGAAAAATGAAGTTTTGGCTTTAAAACAAATGCATGATGATATGAGCACCAAGTTGGTTGAGGACAATGAGATGAGTGCTAATCTTGAGAAAGAGATTAAACTCTTGTTTACCACTTATGCCGAGTGCATTGGAAAGGAGATGGAAAACTTGAAAAATGCTCCTTGTGGTACTTGTGATCGCCTCAAGTTTGAAAATGAGGTTTTGGCTAAAAGATGCAAGAGTTTTTGTGCTAAGTCTTTGGATTCTTGTGATTCTTGCAACTCCGATGTTGGTGTCTCTAAGATTGCTTCTTTGCAACTAGAGTTGAGTTTTTGTGTTGCGCGTGAATCTTTGGATGATGGCACTTGTGCTAAGGCTTTCGATAGCTCTTCCATAGCTAGTCCTAAGCTTGTTGCTTCTTTGGGTGATGTCCAGGGGATTCTCATGGCAAGGGTGCTTCTTGCATTTTTGGGTCTCAAATTCCCAAACCAACCTTTTTGCAAGAAAGATGGACATACATTTGATTTCTGCTTTCACCGTGTCAAACATGAGCGATGTGTTCGAGCTAAGGCTTTTAGGAAGCCACGTGGCCTCACCCATGGCGCGTGTGCTCCTAGTGTTGCCACCAAGTTAAGTGTTGATGCTTCTTGTTCTAAGTCCCAAGGGACTCCTCACATGATGGAGAATGGTCTGCCTTCCAATAGGCATTTGTACCATTGCACTTTTTGTGAGAAAGATGGGCATCAAGAGATCTTTTGCTATCGGCGTGCCAAACGCATGCGGCGAGCTCATTCTTCTAGGCCTTTGATAGCTCATTGCCCTTCTCATGACATGAACACTTGTGAGCCTAGAAAGAAGCCTATTTTCACTGATGCATTTTATGACTCCTTCTCTAGTGGGCTAGGTCATGATTGTGGACATGCTTCTAGTGCTTCTTGTGTTGGTCCATGACATGCTTCTCATGATGCTTCTATTGGTTCTTCTCATAAGACCTTGGGAGATGTTTGCCTCTTTGCTCGTGGTACCACTCTTTCTTCCTCTCGGGTTGTCCTTTTGAGGAATGGTTCCAAGGATGTTTCAAAAATGCATTTTAACCAACATTTGCATCATACTAACCCACATGATAAGTTGAATGCTCCGTTCATGCATGTGACCAAGTCTTGGATTCCCAAGTATATGCTTGCCAACCCTTCAGGATTCAAGACTCAGGTTTCTTTGTCCTCTCGTGTGTAGGTACAAGGATGTGGGGTGGAGAACATGCGTGTGGTGGAACTTGATCCTTTGTATGGTGTGATCAAGACTTGATTGTTCTCTACACCCATTGTGACACTACTAGAAATATCCATTTCTATGACGAATAGCTTTTGTCACTAAAGGAGCCAAATTTGTCATAATTTTAGTTTTATGACAAATTTATGACGAAAAACGGTTCATCATAAAAGTCACGTCATACTCGAACTTTTATGACGATTTTCGCAAATCGTCATAGAAGTGGCTTGATCTATGACGAAAAAGAACATCATAGAACTATTTGGGCATGCGTGGCAGGGGGCCCACGCTAGTGGGTGCTTCCGTTGGAGATGCTTTCCACGTGTACATGCTATAGCCGGTTGTATTGGAGATGGTTCGAGTACGTGTTACCTTCTTATTGCACAAGGTGGCAATCTTAGGTTCTTGCACGTTTCAGGTTCTTACTGGACCACGTGTCAGTTCCTTGTTGTTTCTATTGGTATTTATTAACGCAAATAGAATATGAAGGATTCCGCAAGTGCACATAATACCATTGTAGCAATTTACCGGGAGTATTCCAGGTATCATTATTTATATTTTACCACATGGAAACAATGGAGTAAAGATTTATTGAGTAATGGCAAAGGAGTAACCATTAACATACCAACATAGCTAGAGCGGGGGATAAATGTGATGATAGGAGTTAAGCATAATGACACTCAGGGGATAGGTCACTAAGGTAATGTAAACTAGTTAACTCGGGCGAGGTGGATTCCTGTGTCATTCTTATTACATGGTTAAAGTATATATGTATCCAACTAAGCTAAGACTAACTCTACTCTTGTGCACTTCGGGACGCCACTTAGATGGTAGAGCACCCACAATGGATAACTCTATCAACGTGACTACAGTCCTACAATTTAAGAACCTGCTCAATTCGGAGTGGACTACAAAGGATGGACGGGGCTGTTACCTCCTGTTGCTACCACCCAACCAGAGAACAGGATGCATCATCATTTCATGTGTATTGTTCTTGAAACATGACCTTGCAACAGTTGCAACATCCATGATTGAATGCATGTGTAGGTATATGTTTGTTTATTAATGCTAGCTTATGTGTGTACAACACTTGTGGTAGTGTGATGTGTGACACAACACCTTGAAACATGATCGTGAAACACATGCAACATGCCTAGTTAAACCATGCAACACATGCATGCAACATAATGTTGCATTAGCTTGATTGGTGATGTTTCAATGCACTTTGATGTGACTTTTGCTCATATGAGATGCTATTGGGTAAATTGTTGCTTGGAAATATTTTTATCATGTTAGTTAAGCAATTTGACCTAGGGTTTATGTTTATGTCATGCCCTAATTCCATTTTGACTCATGCTTTGACTAGTTGACCTTTAGGACCTTCTTTGTTTGACCTTTTAGAAAGTCTAACCTAGAGCCTTTGCATGTGAGAGAAACCTTAACAAAGTTTGTTCTAAATTTCATGAGGAACAAAAGTTGTTTTGGGGTCATCTCATGAAAAAGCTTGGATCATGCCCAAACATGGCCCACATGTGGGAATGGAAGGCTGTTTACACACTTAGAATTTTTCTAAGTCCTAGAACTGCTTTTCAGTTTCCAAGTACCCATCTTTGGGAGCTTGTAGTTTGAAAACTAGACCAAACCAGCTCTAACCCATATTGACACTTTTGTAGCACTCACTTAGCTCTACCATATTGTCAATAACACCATCACCTAGTTCTCAAGGGTTTAGGAGATAGAGTGCTTAGAGAATCGGGTTTCAGTCATGGTGTAACTGAAACTCCATTTCAGTTTTCATGTGCCTCACTTTAGGGCACTGTATCTCACTAACAAAGCTGAACTAGTCCATGATCTTTTTGACAAACTTGTAGTACTCACATAGGTCTACAAGTTTGCTAATTAGAGATTTCACTAACTCGAGCTCATTTGTGAGTTAATCGACACCAAAATCACACTGTCAGTCAATCCTCTCGGATTCCATTTCAGAGGTTCAGACAGCGACGCTGTCGTGGCGACCGAGCTCAGAGCGGCGCTGCCGCGTGGCGTTCACGCTCTGCCGATGCCTCCACGTCGCGAGTGCGTGCACAAATGTGAAGACCGAGTCGACCCCTCGCCCCTCATCTTGCTCGCCATTCCTTTCCCTCTCTGCTGTCTCCACCGCAGCGGAAAAACTCCGCACCATCACCACCGCGAGCTTCGGTGAGCTCGTGTGCGAGCGCCACCGCACCGCCAGCCACAAAAACTCGCCCATAGCTTCGCCATCATCCCCTCTACCCCGTTCGCCCTCTCGTTGCGTCTTTCGGCCAAAGGTGAGGGCATATTGCCTAATCCGCTGCCGCCGCCATGACTCGACCTCGCCGGAGATCGAGCTCACCGTGGCCGGAGTACTTAGAGGCTCCCTTTTTCTCCATTTTCTTCGCAATTGGCTTCACCTTGACACCGAGAAGCTCGTACCGAGCTTAGGTAGGACTGTGCGAGCTCGCCGTTGCCGGATTTTTGCCGCGACCTCGCCGCCGTCCGCTGTGCACATCACTACCGTAGGTAGACGCTGGTAGAAGCCAAACCCGAGGCATCCTTGGGTGTGTCTTGTCATGGCGAGCACGATGATGCCTTTAGCACCGTCGGAGCTATCGCCGTCGGCGAGCAAACGCCGGCCACGGCCGCTCCCCTGCTCTGCTCTCTATGGCAGGCGGGACCCGCGTGTCGGCGCCCCTCCCCTTTCTTGGCTCGGTTGTGCCAGCGAGCTGGGCTGAGCCGCGAGCTAGGCTGAGCCGCGTGCGAGGCCTAGCGGTTAAGCCGGGCCGGCCCAGTTAGGTTTAGGAAGTGGTTTTTGTTTTTATTTATATCACATAATTGATGTATCTTCAAAAATTCATATCTCTTGATTGGTAGCTCCAAATGATATGGTTCAAGTTGGGTTGTGCTCTTTATGAGGTCTAGTTTATTTATAAAATATAACATGGGGTATGCTGGTTAATAATTTCTGAGTTTGTAATTAATCTTATGATGCATTTTATTTAAATATGTGTTTTAGTAATTTTGTTTCTCTTTGTGTATTAATTCAATTGTCATGAATTTTTTGTGAGATGCTAAGCTTGCTTTGAGGGTACTCCAGTTAAATTTTCATGAATTTTGGAGGTCACATGCTTCAGTTATAAATTCCCTTTTTGTATATGCTTTATATTGCTTATACTTTTGTTTATTTTGTTATCTCCTAATCTACTTGTAAAAATGAGGTGAAATTTTTAGGGTAGCCTCTTGGTAGCATTTATTTTCCTCTGTAATTTTATTAGAATTTTCTAGTTACATTTTATATGTGATGCCATTTATGCTTATGTATTCTAAATAAATAGAAAAGAGGGATTAGATAAATGTTTATGCTAGTGCCATGACTTGATTTGGTGTTAATTGAACATGATCTAACTATTAGTGAAGTTGGATAGGTCTTTGTGAGGTTCTCAACATCACTTACTATTTAATTGTACAAATCTATCTTTTCTAGACAGATTTGGTCGTTAAGTAAATTAGGCTATGTTAATGATGTTTTCATGCTTGGTGATCTATAGCAAAGTTGTTGAGGATTTCATAAACTAGTGGCTGGTAAATTTTTGTAGCATTTGGACTTATAGTTTAGAAATGGCAGCTGTCCCAAGCTGAGTTCAGTTTTGGGAAGTGCTCTCTGTCTTTTAGAACAGATTTGGTACATGTGCTATTTCAACTTGGTAAATGATGAAATCATGCTTAGATGTTTATAAATGAAACGTAGACAATTTCATAAGCTTTCCATAATATCCTCTTGCAAGTCATTTGGATTTGTAGAACTCCAGTTATGAGTTTTCTTAGCTACTGTTGATAATATGTTGGAAATACTAAATTTCTGGAATCTTGTTATGTGTGTGTTTAGTCTTAACTTTGTGATACTTAGTGGTTTCTTAGGGATGTCAAACCTGTAATACCGGAGAGGAAATTTGCACCTAAGCTTGAAGTGATTTGATTAGAGCGCCTTATGACTTGGTTTTGTGCTCATGATGTTGCAATATCATTACATTCATCTACACATCATTCATGCATGTTCATAAATCATCATGTCATCGGTGCATATATAAGATTCATTGGATGCATATTCATGCAATAGGTGTGCCGAGAATCGTGTTACGAGCAAAGTCTCGCTGGACGTGGAACCTGAAGTTGGAGTCCGTTCTGGAGCCAGAGGTCCAGTCCGACGATGCCGGAAAAGACGTGGAAACCGTTCTTGAAGTTGACCCTTGATCTATCTTCTTTCGGTTAAGGCAAGCCCCGGAGCATTATAGGCCTCCTACTTTCAAATCAATTATCTTTATTTACATGTTATATGTATTGTTGCATTATGTGATAGGAGTTGGTTGGAAACCCTTGCTGCATTGATAACACTCCTTGTCCAGCAATTCGAACCCTGAATCCCATGTAGACAGGATCGTATCTATGCTTAGCCCTGCTAAATTAGACCGGTAGAAGTCGGGTGATTTCCTATCACCTGCGAGATATAGGGCTTTGTCAGGTCATAGTTGGCTATATTTGCTATTGTGAAAATGAACCATGTGTTAATGAAATGAAATGAGACCGGGCGGGATGACGATAGTGAAGCAACAAGGCATGGAGGTCTTGGGTGTGGATCTATCCACGTCTGTGTCGATTAAGGACCGAGACCTGGAGCCTTCTATGTCATTTTGAACGCATGCCTGACATTTAGTTGGCCGGCCTGAGGTTGCCGACCGCGAAGCCTAGTAGCTCAACTCAGGCTGCGAAGTCGAAAAGTGAAAGTCGTCTCGGAAGGGAGCCAGAGGGTCCAAGGGCAGGTGAGTTAAAAGTCCTGAGCATCCTGACCACTGGTATCCCCGAGAACGCGGCGCTGTTCGGGCCCACCCTGAGTTGTACCAAAGGTTATCTACGGCTGCCTTTAGCGGGGTTTGCCGGGTGAGTGTCATGAATACCCCCCTCAGCTGAGTTGGAATCGATTCGAGTCGCCGTCTCTCCCGGATAGTGAGAAACTTGACTGGTTATCTCCAGCGTAGATACACTAATTATTAATGATGGTTCGGAATTGATGACAAATTGATGATGGCCTTATTATACCTACTATGGTTAATATTGTTTGCTCCTAATGAAGTGATTGCTCTAGTACAGGTGCTAATCTAGATGACAGGTTAATGATTATTAACTCGATGCTTAAGCATTAATGATTACTTATCTGTAATAAGCTTTTCTGCAAATGAGTCAAGCTAGCTCACCCTATAAAGCCTCGCATACTCCTTGGTGTCACCGTTGTTTCTGGTTTTTGTCGGGTAAGTCTAGCTGAGTACCTTCTCGTACTCAGGGTTTATTCCCACCTATTACAGGTAGCAGATTCGTACTTGTTGCTGCAAGTATTGTCTTCGCCATGTGAGTGTGAAGACTAGACTATATGGGCATGGTCTCTGTAGTATCTCTTCTGGTATGCTTTTGCAGGATGTGACTATGTACTGGCAGTATTTGATTTTAAATGGTTTCAGAAATTATGTTGCTTCCGCTAATCTTTATTTTAGTTTTGTAATAAAATTATTTGTACTCCGATGTATGAGAGCTACTTACGAACTGTTGTAACAAGTGTTGTGTTATGTTGAATCACTACGATCTTGGTTGCTCTCGGTTTGGTTTGAAATCCCTCGTGATTTCGTGGACTACCGGAGTTATATGGGCTCAAGTTTGAGAATTTGATCGTTTCGGCGATTGTTTTTGAACTTGTGCTCTTATAATTTGGACGGTTCCGTTACAGCTGGTATCGAAGCAAGATTCAACAGTACACACATCATTTGTGTATTTAAACAAAAGCTTTTGTGAAAAATCTTAATTCTAATCTAAAGAGTGCCAGTGGTCATATCCTATATGCCCAAATAAGGAATATTAGGTGGCTTACTAAGGTACTAACTTGGTGGTTCTTGCTTGTTTTCTATTTCGTTGTCCATACGGCGTGCTATTGTATGGATGCCGTCTGTTTGGGTGGTAATGTATGGATCAAAATACCTCTACGCCCTGGTAAGTGGGAGTTGTGAGAGCATGACCGTCCAACCGTCGGTCTAGGGGAGAGTAGTTGTGGATACTCGCATACTTACATGTCCAACCATGTATTTATGAGGGTACTTAATTGTGGGTAAATCTGTCAGTTAGCTTTGATACTGAAGTATATACATCGGGGGATGTATGTATGGAAAGTATTTAGTTTACTGCTTTCTTGTGTGCTATATTGGGAATTGTTGGGCTGAAATGCAATTTTCTGCAGGTACACTAACAACATTTCCTATAGAGTGACTAGTTATCGTTATTGAGAGAACGTGTGTATGCCACCGAATTATACGCTAGAAATTTCAAATTCTTCCTAGGTTTGTGAGGACGTACGGTTCGTGCATGCACCATGTTCGCATCATACATTGCATTCTGCATTACTCCCTCCCTTATAAATTGCTTATTCCGTTCTTTAAAAAAATTTTCTCCAAATAGTTGTTCCATAAATAGTTGCATTTCTTTCATGAAGAATTGTGGTAGTCAACCAACCTAGTGGAGTGGTCAGTAGTGTCAGCCTTGAAACCAAATTCATACCTGGCCCGGGAAGGAAAGCAAGATACAATTTCAAGATGTATCTCCT
Source organism: Saccharum hybrid cultivar R570 (assembly GCA_038087645.1). Lineage (NCBI taxonomy): Eukaryota > Viridiplantae > Streptophyta > Magnoliopsida > Poales > Poaceae > Saccharum > Saccharum hybrid cultivar. The sequence continues at coordinate 196,851 of JAQSUU010000694.1, read as the reverse complement.
CGAGTTGGGATGTGTTTTGATCTGTAACTCGCCTCTCCATTGCTTCTACCCTTGTATCCATCCTTGTTTGCTACCCTCTCTTTGGATGACACTGTTTCTACACGCCTAATTCCTGACACATGAGGATTCCTCATGGGTGTGTGTTCGGTAATGGTGTTGCGATTAGTACTCCATGGTGCCGCGACGAAACCGGGAGCCTCCTGTGGCGCGCGACACAAGGTTGTGCTGCTCGGCACGCGCAGGTATCAAGGATTGCTAGTCATAATCCATTATGGAGCTACACCAATGTGTTATCTTCTCGTGAACCTTTTTCCTTGGATATTATTCCCTATCTTGTTAGAAGATCCTTACCTCAAACCAAGAAAATTCCCCTCTTTTGAGATTGGAAATTGGATAGTTGGATACAATCTCTTCCGCATGCTTATATAATTCGTCAGCAGCCTTCTGACATCATCAATGCTTACTAGTTTCACCTACTTACAGATGTCTCATCAGCTTCGCTCTAGCAGTCAGAGTCATGGCAATACAGAACCGCCATCGTCTCCTCCGCAACCTACCTCTGCTGAGTTGCTGCAAATGCTTGCCAAAAGTCAGCGAGCCTTGGACGAGAGTGTCAGAAACCAGGTCCATCAGGAACCTGAGCCTGCCCAGTACAGCAACTATAAAGATTTCTTGGATACTGAGCCTCCTATTTTTCGAGAAGCAGAAGAGCCACTTCACGCAGACAAATGGTTGAACACTATCGAACGGAAGTTCTGTGTGCTCAAGGTGGCAGATAATATGAAAACAGAATATGCTTCGTAACAATTGCAAGGACCTGCAGGTGTTTGGTGGTGTCACCATCGGAATACCCTGCCTGAGAATATGGAAGTAGTTTGGGATCAGTTCAAGGAAGCATTTCGGGGACATTACGTTCCTGCTGGCCTCATGGCAATCAAGCACACCGAGTTTATGAAGCTCACCCAAAGAGACAAAAGTGTAACAAAATATCTACATGCTTTCATCAACTTGTCAAGATATGCTCCAGAATTTGTTAATACGGAAGTTAAGAAGATTGTAAGTTTTAAAAGAAGGCTGTGTCCCAAATTGATGAAGGCCATGTGCAATAGCAAATGTGCAACTTTCAACGAGTTTGTCAGTGATACTATCCTTCAAGAGAACTGTAATGCTGTGTACGCTGCTTCTAAGAGCCATGAGAAATCTCATGAATCTAATGCACCAACGACCAATACTCTGGTGGTGATTACACCTCAGTATTATTCGCCTGGCATATCTACTAGATATAACCCATATCAGACACAGGATCCGGTCAAGAGGAGCAGTATTAAGAAAGGAAAGCCTAAGGCACCGCCAAGTAACCGGCCATGTTGGAATTGCAAGATGTTAGGTCATTGGGCCAGAGATTGTCCACTCCCGCAGAAGAAATCAAATGATAATAAGGCAGATGTGTGTAAAGGATGGGTTCGATACACCACGGTGGAATCCATTCCTACGGGTGAGATTATCACTGCTGGTGCATTTTTAGTGAACCAGCATCCTGCAATCGTGCTGTTTGATTCAGGTGCTTCCCACTCTTTTATCAGTTCAACGTTTGCAGCCAAGCCTGGTATGAAAGTCGTTACTTTAGATAATAGTGGGTATAATATTAGTGCTGCTGGAAATAATATTTCAACCAACCAGTTGGTCTTAGGAGCAAAGATCGAGATAGAAGGACGTCTGTATGATCTAGATCTCGTGGTATTACCCGGATTGGACCTAGATGTAATCTTAGGTATGAAGTGGATGAGTGGAAACGGTGTTCTAATCGATACCTCTACAAGAGTGGTTATGTTGAGGGATCCAAAAGATCAACAAGCTTTTCTAGTGCAATTTCCTCGAGATGTTAGTCCTTAGACTATAGTTAACGCTATGATAGCAAAAGCAAGAGAGATTACAGAAGTTCCTGTAGTGTGTGAATTTCCAGATGTTTTTCCCAATGATTTGCCAGGATTACCTCCAGATCATGATGTAGAATTCAAGATTGAGTTAATTCCGGGTACCGCACCAATTTCTAAAAGACTGTATAGAATGCGGCCGAATGAGTTAACTGAACTCAAGACACAACTTAGCGAACTTTTACACAAAGGGCTGATCCGTCCTAGTTCTTCTCCGTGGGGTTGTCCTGCTATCTTTGTGAAGAAGAAGGACCAGTCTCTGTGTATGTGTGTAGACTATCGACCACTCAATGCAGTCACTATCAAGAACAAGTATCCGTTGCCTCGTATTGATATCTTGTTTGATCAATTATCTAAAGCAAAGGTATTCTCAAAGATTGATCTGAGATCTGGTTATCACCAAATTAAAATCCGTCCGGAAGACATACCAAAGACCGCTTTCTCTACCAGATACGGGTTATATGAATATCTTGTCATGTCTTTTGGTCTGACCAATGCTCCTGCACATTTCATGTACCTAATGAATTCAGTATTCATGCGAGAGCTGGACAAGTTTGTGGTGATATTCATTGATGATATCCTCATCTATTCTGAAAATGAAGAAGAACATGCCGAGCATCTAAGAATTATTTTATCCAGATTACGTGAACATAAGCTCTATGCCAAGTTCAGCAAATGTGAATTCTGGTTAAAGAAGGTACCTTTCCTCGGTCATGTATTGTCTGGTGAGGGAATTTTAGTAGACCCGACTAAGGTACAGGAAGTTTTGGATTGGAAGGCACCAACTACAGTCCATGAAGTTCAGAGTTTTCTTGGATTGGCTAGCTACTATCGTTGTTTTATCCTAGATTTCTCTAAGATAGCTAAGCCTATGACTCGACTACTTGAGAAGGATAGAAAGTTTGATTGGACACCGGAGTGTGAGCAAGCTTTCCACACTCTACGGACTTTGTTGACATCAGCTCCTGTATTAGCGCAACCTGACATTGAGAAACCATTTGATGTGTATTGTGATGCATCGGGTACTGGTTTAGGTGGCGTACTTATGCAAGAAGGCTGAGTTATTGCATATGCTTCATGTCAGTTAAGAAAACTTGAAGTTAACTATCCGACTCATGACTTGGAGTTAGCTGCTGTCGTCCATGCTCTGAAAATTTGGAGACACTATTTGCTTGGAAATATATGCAATATTTATACAGATCACAAGAGTCTTAAGTACATATTTACTCAACCTGAGTTAAATATGCGCTAGAGAAGATGGTTAGAGTTGATTAAGGATTATAACCTCCAGGTGCATTACCATCCTGGTAAAGCAAATGTGGTTGCCGATGCCTTGAGTAGAAAATCTCATTGCAACTCTTTGATAGAAGAAGATTTTCATTTATCTCATCTCTTGCATCCCGTTGTACTCCATCATATCACTGTGGATTGTTCTTTGAGAAGTAGAATCATTGATTTACAAAAGACTGATACTGGTGTATTTCACATCAAGAGAAAGATGAAAGAGCAAGAAACTAAGCATTTCTGAATCGATGAGAAGGGAATTCTCTGGTTCAAGGATAGACTCGTTGTGCCAAAAGATAGAGAGCTTAGAAATCAAATCTTATCTGAAGCCCATTCTTCTAAGTTATCCATCCATCCTGGTAGTAGTAAGATATATCAGGACCTCAAGCCATACTATTGGTGGACCAAGATGAAGAAGGAAATTGCAGCCTACGTCGCTAGGTGTGATAATTGTTGTAGAGTTAAGGCCATTCACATGAAGCCTGGTTTACTCCAGCCTTTGTCTATTCCAGGTTTGAAATGGGATGACATTGTTATGAACTTTATCGTCGGATTACCAACCACCCAAAGAGGTTTTGACTCTATTTGGGTTATAGTTGATCGTTTGACAAAGTCTGCTCATTTTATCCCTATGAAGAGTAACTATCACCCACACCAATATGCTGATATTTACTTCCAAGAAGTTATACGTCTTCATGGAGTGCCTAAGTCTATTGTCTCTGACAGAGGGTCACAGTTTACTGCTCGTTTCTGGGAGCGTCTACATCAGAATCTTGGAACTAATTTGGTCCGTAGTTCTGCTTATCATCCATAGACGTCGGGACAGACTGAGCGTGTGAATCAGATTCTTGAAGATATGCTTAGAGCTTGCATCATCTCTTGTAATGGCTCTTGGGAGAAATGGTTGCCTCTCACTGAATTCTCTTACAACAACAGTTATCAAGAGAGCATCAAGATGGCTTCTTTTGAAGCTTTATATGGTCACAAGTGTAGAACTCCTTTGAACTGGGTGGAACCAGGAGAGAGAAGGCTCTATGGTATTGACTTTGTAAAGGAAGTTGAAGAGCAAGTCCGTGCTATATAGAAAAATATAGCAGCCACTCAGGCTAGACAAAAGAGTTATGCAGATAAGAGAAGGAAACCTATTGAGTTTGAAGTAGGTGACCATGTCTATCTGAAGGTGTCCCCTATGAGAGGAGTAAAGCGTTTGGGGATCAAAAGGAAGCTTGAGCCTCGATACGTTGGGCCCTATCGGATCATCGAGAAAAGTGGAAGAGTAGCTTATAAGCTTAGTTTACCTCGTGAGTTAGGAGCTATCTTTCCAGTCTTCCATGTTTCTCAACTGAAGAAATGTCTCCGTCTTCCTGAGGAAAGAGTAGAAGTGAGACGCATCAAATTGAAATCTGATCTTTCGTACGAGGAGAAACCGATATATGTTCTGGGTACTCTAGAAAGGGTAACTCGAAATCAAGTAGTCAAATTATACAAGGTGGTTTGGAGTAATCACGGTGAACGTGATGCAACTTGGGAAAGAGAGGATTATTTAAAGGACAACTATTCTGCTTTCTTTGAAAATGGTACGACTTTCAAATCTCGGGACAAGATTTTTTTTAAGGGGGGAGGGCTGTAACACCCCAGGTGTTTGCCTTGCATTTTAGCATCATTTGAGCATGGTCATAGCATGGCATTACCATAAGCATCATCATTTCATGTGCATTATTCTTGAAACATGACCTTGCAACAGTTGCAACATCCATGATTGAATGCATGTGTAGGTATATGTTTGTTTATTAATGCTAGCTTATGTGTGTACAACACTTGTGGTAGTGTGATGTGTGACACAACACCTTGAAACATGATCGTGAAACACATGCAACATGCCTAGTTAAACCATGCAACACATGCATGCAACATAATGTTGCATTAGCTTGATTGGTGATGTTTCAATGCACTTTGATGTGACTTTTGCTCATATGAGATGCTATTGGGTAAATTGTTGCTTGGAAATATTTTTATCATGTTAGTTAAGCAATTTGACCTAGGGTTTATGTTTATGTCATGCCCTAATTCCATTTTGACTCATGCTTTGACTAGTTGACCTTTAGGACCTTCTTTGTTTGACCTTTTAGAAAGTCTAACCTAGAGCCTTTGCATGTGAGAGCAACCTTAACAAAGTTTGTGCCAAATTTCATGAGGAACAAAAGTTGTTTTGGGGTCATCTTATGAAAAAGCTTGGATCATGCCCAAACATGGCCCACATGTGGGAATGGAAGGCTGTTTACACACTTAGAATTTTTCTAAGTCCTAGAACTGCTTTTCAGTTTCCAAGTACCCATCTTTGGGAGCTTGTAGTTTGAAAACTAGACCAAACCAGCTCTAACCCATATTGACACTTTTGTAGCACTCACTTAGCTCTACCATATTGTCAATAACACCATCACCTAGTTCTCAAGGGTTTAGGAGATAGAGTGCTTAGAGAATCGGGTTTCAGTCATGGTGTAACTGAAACTCCATTTCAGTTTTCATGTGCCTCACTTTAGGGCACTGTATCTCACTAACAAAGCTGAACCAGTCCATGATCTTTTTGACAAACTTGTAGTACTCACATAGGTCTACAAGTTTGCTAATTAGAGATTTCACTAACTCGAGCTCATTTGTGAGTTAATCGACACCAAAATCACAATGTCAGTCAATCCTCTCGGGTTCCATTTCAGAGGTTCAGACAGCGACGCTGTCGTGGCGACCGAGCTCAGAGCGGCGCTGCCGCGTGGCGTTCACACTCTGCCGGTGCCTCCACATCGCGAGTGCGTGCACAAATGTGAAGATCGAGTCGACCCCTCGCCCCTCATCTCGCTCGCCATTCCTTTCCCTCTCTGCTGTCTCCACCGCAGCGGAAAAACTCCGCACCATCACCACCACGAGCTTCGGTGAGCTCATGTGCGAGCGCCACCGCACCGCCAGCCACAAAAACCCGCCCATAGCTTCGCCATCATCCCCTCTACCCCGTTCGCCCTCTCGTTGCGTCTTTCGGCCAAAGGTGAGGGCATATTGCCTAATCCGCCGCCGCCGCCACGACTCGACCTCGCCGGAGATCGAGCTCACCGTGGCCGGAGTACTTAGAGGCTCCCTTTTTCTCCATTTTCTTCGCAATTGGCTTCACCTTGACACCGAGAAGCTCGTACCGAGCTTAGGTGGGACTGTGCGAGCTCGCCGTTGCCGGATTTTCGCCTCGACCTCGCCGCCGTCCGCTGTGCACATCACTACCGTAGGTAGACGCTGGTAGAAGCCAAACCCAAGGCATCCTTGGGTGTGTCTCATCGTGGTGAGCACGACGATGCCTTTAGCACCATCGGAGCTATCGCCGTCGGCGAGCAAACGCCGGCCACGGTCGCTCCCCAGCTCTGCTCTCTATGGCAGGCGGGACCCGCGTGTCGGCGCCCCTCCCCTATCTTGGCTCGGTTGAGCCAGCGAGCTGGGCCGAGCAGCGAGTTGGGCCGAGCCGCGAGCTGGGCTGAGCCGCGTGCGAGGCCAAGCGGTTAAGCCGGGCCGGCCCAGTTAGGTTTAGGAAGTGGTTTTTGTTTTTATTTATATCACAGAATTGATGTATCTTCAAAAATTCATATCTCTTGATTGGTAGCTCCAAATGATATGGTTCAAGTTAGGTTGTGCTTTTTATGAGGTCTAGTTTATTTAGAAAATATAACATGGGGTATGCTGGTTAATAATTTCTGAGTTTGTAATTAATCTTGTGATGCATTTTATTTAAATATGTGTTTTAGTAATTTTGTTTCTCTTTGTGTATTAATTCAATTGTCATGAAATTTTTGTGAGATGCTAAGCTTGCTTTGAGGGTACTCCAGTTAAATTTTCATGAATTTTGGAGGTCACATGCTTCAGTTATAAATTCCCTTTTTGTATATGCTTTATATTGCTTACACTTTTGTTTATTTTGTTATCTCCTAATCTACTTGTCAAAATGTGGTGAAATTTTTAGGGTAGCCTCTTGGTAGCATTTATTTTCCTCTGTAATTTTATTAGAATTTTCTAGTTACATTTTATATGTGATGCCATTTATGCTTATGTATTCTAAATAAATAGAAAAGAGGGATTAGATAAATGTTTATGCTAGTGCCATGACTTGATTTGGTGTTAATTGAACATGATCTAACTATTAGTGAAGTTGGATAGGTCTTTGTGAGGTTCTCAACATCACTTACTATTTAATTGTACAAATCTATCTTTTCTAGACAGATTTGGTCGTTAAGTAAATTAGGCTATGTTAATGATGTTTTCATGCTTGGTGATCTATAGCAAACTTGTTGAGGATTTCATAAACTAGTTGCTGGTAAATTTTTGTAGCATTTGGACTTATAGTTTAGAAATGGCAGCTGTCCCAAGCTGAGTTCAGTTTTGGAAAGTGCTCTCTGTCTTTTAGAACAGATTTGGTACATGTGCTATTTCAACTTGGTAATTGATGAAATCATGCTTAGATGTATATAAATGAAACGTAGACAATTTCATAAGCTTTCCATAATATCCTCTTGCAAGTCATTTGGATTTGTAGAACTCCAGTTATGAGTTTTCTTAGCTACTGTTGATAATATGTTGGAAATACTAAATTTCTGGAATCTTGTTATGTGTGTGTTTAGTCTTAACTTTGTGATACTTAGTGGTTTCTTAGGGATGTCAAACCTGTAATACCGGAGAGGAAATTTGCACCTAAGCTTGAAGTGATTTGATTAGAGCGCCTTATGACTTGGTTTTGTGCTCATGATGTTGCAATATCATTACATTCATCTTCACATCATTCATGCATGTTCATAAATCATCATGTCATCGGTGCATATATAAGATTCATTGGATGCATATTCATGCAATAGGTGTGCCGAGAATCGTGTTACGAGCAAAGTCTCGCTGGACGTGGAACCTAAAGTTGGAGTCCGTTCTGGAGCCAGAGGTCCAGTCCGACGATGCCGGAAAAGACGTGAAAACCGTTCTTGAAGTTGACCCTTGATCTATCTTCTTTCGGTTAAGGCAAGCCCCGGAGCATTATAAGCCTCTTACTTTCAAATCAATTATCTTTATATACATGTTATATGTATTGTTGCATTACGTGATAGGAGTTGGTTGGAAACCCTTGCTGCACTGATAACACTCCTTGTCCAGCAATTCGAACCCTGAATCCTATGTAGACAGGATCGTATCTATGCTTAGCCCTGCTAAATTAGACCGGTAGAAGTCGGGTGATTTCCTGTCACCTGCGAGATATAGGGCTTTGTCAGGTCACAGTTGGATATATTTGCTATTGTGGAAATGAACCATGTGTTAATGAAATGAAATGAGACCGAGCGGGATGACGATAGTGAAGCAACAAGGCATGGAGGTCTTGGGTGTGAATCTATCCCCGTTTGTGTCGATTAAGGACCGAGACCTAGAGCCTTCTATGTCATTTTGAACGCATGCCTGACATTTAGTTGGCCGGCCTGAGGTTGCCGACCGTGAAGCCTAGTAGCTCAACTTAGGCTGCGAAGTCAAAAAGTGAAAGTCGCCTCGGAAGGGAGCCAGAGGGTCCAAGGGCAGGTGAGTTAAAAGTCCTGAGCATCCTGGCCACTGGTATCCCCGAGAACGCGGCGCTGTTCGGGCCCACCCTGAGTTGTACCAAAGGTTATCTACGGTTGCCTTTAGCGGGGTTTGCCGGGTGAGTGTCAGGAATACCCCCCTCAGCTGAGTTGGAATCGATTCGAGTCGCCGTCTCTCCTGGATAGTGAGAAACTTGACTGGTTATCTCCAGCGTAGATACACTAATTATTAATGATGGTTCAGAATTGATGACAAATTGATGATGGCCTTATTATACCTGCTATGGTTAATATTGTTTGCTCCTAATGAAGTGATTGCTCTAGTACAGGTGCTAATCTAGATGACAGGTTAATGATTATTAACTCGATGCTTAAGCATTAATGATTACTTATCTGTAATAAGCTTTTCTGCAAATGAGTCAAGCTAGCCCACCCTATAAAGCCTCGCATACTCCTTGGTGTCACCGTTGTTTCTGGTTTTTGTCGGGTAAGTCTAGCTGAGTACCTTCTCGTACTCAGGGTTTTATTCCCACCTGTTGCAGGTAGCAGATTCGTACTTGTTGCTGCAAGTATTGTCTTCGCCATGTGGGTGTGAAGACTAGACCATATGGGCATGGTCTCTGTAGTATCTCTTCTGGTATGCTTTTACAGGATGTGACTATGTACTGGCAGTATTTGATTTTAAATGGTTTTAGAAATTATGTTGCTTCCGCTAATCTTTATTTTAGTTTTGTAATAAAATTATTTGTACTCCGATGTATGAGAGCTACTTACGAACTGTTGTAACAAGTGTTGTGTTATGTTGAATCACTACGATCTTGGTTGCTCTCGGTTTGGTTTGAAATCCCTCATGATTTCGTGGACTACCGGAGTTATATGGGCTCAAGTTTGAGAATTTGATCGTTTTGGCGATTGTTTTTAAACTTGTGCTCTTATATTTTGGACGGTTCCATTACAGTAAACATGCAATGGTATGCAAGATTTTAAAAGATAACTATTCATTAAGTTTAATGTCCATAAGCAAGACTATCTCACCTTTCTTGATCATACTGACAATGACTCACATAATGGAATTTGTGAGTGGTGCAGCATTTGTTTCCATCACTTAAGATGTGATTTGAAATCTTGTGACGATGACCTTTCTCTCCAATCTACACATGGTTAGAATGATATAAATGTGCCTATACAAACCTGTGAGATGGCAGGGTTCTGATGTTGATGGATCTTGAATCTTCAGGCACCCTAGAGTTCTTCTTTTCTTGTGGAAGCTTGCCGGAAGGTCGAAACAACATCTGTTGTCCTATCATATTCCATAATTCAACAGAATAGGGGTAATCCTACTAAAGCTAGTGGTATGTTGATGATCTAAATCTTTACGCCAATTGTTTCCCTGGCAATGACGCCAAAAAAGCTTGTTGGTATTTATTAACGCAAATAGAATATGAAGGATTCCGCAAGCGCACAGAATACCATTGTAGCATTTTATCGGAAGTATTCCAGGTATTATTATTTATATTTTATCACAGGAAAACAATGGAGTAAAGATTTATTGAGTAATGGTAAAGGAGTAACCATTAACATACCAACATAGCTAGAGCGGGGGATAAATGTGATGATAGAGCGGGGCACAATCTTCACAAGTTTTAGGTGTACTAACTTCATCACCAAGGACATGAATCACACTTAGCAACATGCAAAGCAACTCAAGGTGAAGCAACAACGATAACTGGAATATGCCAATTTCTGGACTAGCAAATAGTAGCTTCATAAATCAATCATATCTGGAGATATACAAATCCAAATGATATGAAATAAGACTACAGAAAGCTTATGAAATTCTCTACATTTCATTTAATATCATCACAGCATGATTCCAAAGTTTAACGTGTTGAATTTACACAAATACAGAAACTGGTCTAACAAGACAGAGAGCAAGCAATTCTGTACCCCAAATTTAAACAGCTATAGCTCCTAAACCACATTGTTAAATGCCACCAAATTTTAACAGAAGCTAGATACATAAATTATCTACAACTTTTGTATAAACAAGTTTCACAACAAAGCACATTATCATGAAGAACTTTGCTAAGTTCCCAGATCTATCCAGAAACCTCATTTGCAAGAAATAATTATTAACTTCCATTGCAAACATATAATTGGGCAAAACCAACTTTACCAAAATTTCATACATGACTAATGAACATCAGAAAACATAGTGTCAATTACTAAATAAATTCTTTTAATATATTTTCTTAATTTATTTAGATCATTAGGTGGAATTATGACCACATCATAAAGATACTCAATAAATTCTACCAAAATTACAGGGGTCTAAAAATACTCTCAAAAGTCTACTGTCCAAATTTGAAACCATTTGTACATGTATAACAACCTCTATGAAAAAGACAAATGGCTATAGCAATAAATCATGTGAGAGCAAGTTAAACTTAACACTCAATATTTTCTGTAAACACAAGGCCATATTATGAATCAATATGATAGACAAACATCATATTAAGGTAATGGAACAACATTTTCTATTTTATCATTTATATATTATTTATAAGCTATTTATTAAGCCATAAACAAGTTAACTCAATAACTTGAGCATACAGTAAGCAATGGCCATGAAATTTATACCACAGTACATCCATAGCATGACAAGCCTACCATAAAAATTTCACATCAATTGGAGCAGCACAACTCAAGATATAAAAATAACAAGCAATATAATGTAAATTCCTTATTTATCAAGGTCCAATCAAAACCCTAAGAAAACAGTGAACAAATAGTGTGTTTAATATTTTTCCTAGTAAGTACATATCATCACAAAATTAATAAAGCAAGAATCACTATTTTTGGGATTCTAAAACTCCAGATCTTGCTCTGGTCAAGTTTATAAGCATTTTTGGGAGTATTTTTAAAGCTTAAATAAAAACATCAGAAAACATCTACAGACATCTAACATATTATGACTCTACTGCATACATCTTTCCTCAAGGTTTCCAAAAAGTCCACTTTTGCTATTTTTGGAATTAACTAGCATGAGATATGAATTTTAGAAGATTTCCATGAAATCTAAATTCAAAACCAGAATAAAAGCAACCCTAACTAATTTCGCTAAGTGCACCTGATTCGGTACCCGTTCTCTACCACCCTTAACGCTGACCTGCGGGACCCGCTGTTCATCTGGGCCCGCTCGTCAGTCACTCACACAGAGACAGGAGAGGGGAAGCCGGCTTTCATCCCCCCCGGCACCGAAAACAGGGGAGGCGGCCGGTGGCTTGCCGGCCGGCCATCTTCTGGCCGGTGAGGCCGGTGCCGGCGGCGGGGAAGGGCAGCGCGAGCTCCACCATGCCAGCTCGCATCCGTAGGTGGCCGAATCATGACCGGAGGTGGGCTGTGGCCTGCTGCCCACGCGAGCAGGCAGCTCGGCGGCGGCCGTGCCGATGACGGCGGCTCTCCAGCGGCTGGACGGCTGGGAGAAAGAGCGCTCGCGCATCAGGGCCCCGTATGCCACCAGGGATGGCCACGGCTCATCTCAAGATGGGCTGAGGCAGCTTGGCCACGGTGGCCGCAAGCTTGCTTTCGGCGTCAATGTCAGCGGACGGCGGTTGCAGGGCTCAGGTGGGCTTTTCCCATGGCGAGCGCGCGCGGGAGAGGTAGGAAGGTGAGACTGATGTCATGGCGTGCTCAGCCGGGTCTGTGACTGGCCATAGTGGCGACACGTCGGTGGTAGGGCGGTCTCGGCCATGGCGGCCCCGACGGCGTTTGTGCCCGCGTGTGCGCACGCAGCAGCGAGGAAGAGGGCGAGTGAGTGGAGAATGGGAAGGAGATGGCGTGCCAGTGCCCCTCCTCATCGGCAGCAGGACGCGCGGCATCGGTGGAGGCGCATGGCGGCCACGTTCACAACACGCGTCGCCCGGTGAGGACATTTCCCGAACATGTGTCGTGCAGTGAAGTGGACCGTTTGGAGCTCCAATTTGGGCCTAATCTGGGCCGATCTGGGTCTTGGGCCTAAAACCAAAGTTGGAGCCCATGAACAGCTCTACACTTTTCATTTAGGGTGCAAGATCATTAGTGCTGTAGATTAGGAGATAATCAGTCTCTAAATCACCAGTGTCAACATGTTAATCAAGGGCTCGGTTTTGGGAATTTTGCAATGCCAAACTTGGTCAAATTGGTCCCAAATTTTTACATGTTGTTCTCCAATGAATTATTTCCAACTTTCATTTTTGGGTCAACTTGAGTTACTCAACGAATTTCAGAGAACGCGGAATGCCAATGTCGAAGACACTGAAATCGAGGCTTTAAATGTCTAAGTGCTGAATTTAGCCCCATTTCTAATCTGTGGGCCCTTTTTGAGCATGTTCCACCCATTTTCATGACTTGACTCTTAAACAAAGTTTGTTCCTTATAAAATTCTCTAAAACTTTGTTGAAGGGTGCACAGTCATGCGAAGCTTCTAGGTCCCACTTTTGAAATGGTCAAACAAAAGGGTTCTAGGGTCCATACATGGTCAACCATCACTTAGAAACACATTTAGGCAAAATGATCAATATGAACATTGTTCCATTAAGTGTCCTAAGTGTAGTTAAGGTGTTGTAGAGGCCAAACATACACACCATGCATAGGTTGCACAAAAGTGTAGGCCTCACATGCCTTGAAACATAGAATTCAGTGAAATGATATAGTTGTTTCATGTGGTTGTTTCAAGATACATGCTACCCATGTTTCCCTAGGTTGTTCCACATGTTGCAAAGGTTTGTTGCACATGTTGCATTTGTATGTTGCATAAACACTAGTTCCCATGGGATGTAAGGCATGTTCCAGTTATAATCCAAACAAGCATATAACTTATCATTTTATGTGACTTTTTTATTCCAAACTTCATGAAACTTTTCCAGGGATCAATATAGATAGGTACTAAGGTGAGACACATGAATATATGGTAATAACACTACCCAAGCATATAATTTGAAAAGGGACCTATATGTAAAGCAATGGAGTAACATACGAGTTTAGATTAGGCTCACCTCCACTTAATCTATCAGGTTTGAGCTCAAACCCACTACTTAGTGAGTGACAAACACCTGGGGTGTTACAGCCCTCCCCCCTTAAATAAATCACGTCCCAAGATTCGGTATGGAAGACCTTTTAAGGAAGAGAGGTGCGTTATCGAGTTCCTAACATTTGCTATAGCATTCAGCTACAAGGCATCAACATCGGTGAACAATTTGGCCAAAGGCACTTTCTGATACTTACTCTTCATGGTAAAATTTGTCTGAAGAATTTCCTTCATTGACTTCCATGAAGCATTGTTACTTTGGAAGGAATCCGAGACAACGCATTACTTCATTCTCAGTGTATAGTGGTCATTTGGTCCAGGAGCTAACCACTAACAAGCATCTGATTCTTTAGTGAACACAACATAGTTCGTATGAACTTGACACTAGACCGAAATCTTTAGAAATATACTCGTCGAAATGACTCTATGTTGACAAAGTTTGAAAAGTAGCCTTCTACCAGAATGGCTTGAGCGCAACCTTACAAATGGGGTGAGATCATAGATGACAAACATCCTCTGAGGCTATAGGATACTGACTAACCAATAGACAGGGTCTATGTTGGTCGTAAATGTTCAATCCTTCCGATATCAACTAATGAAAAACTACTTAAGGTTCCATGTGTGCAGTTCTCTTTCTCTGATGACAACACTGTATTATCTGAGTCTATCGATGGGTTAGTGAATGTGATAGCTGACTCTGTCGGCTCCATCTTTCTGCCAAATGTTACCTAAGAAGATTCTCTAATCCAAAGGCAACAGTTATATGGGTTGAATCAGATGCAACCTCTTGGGTAAAAACATTTATAAGGTACTAAAGTATGTCATCATTGGAAAATTAGTACCAAAGCAAAATGTAGTGAGGCCTTAAGGACAACAAAAGTTGTACTATTTACTAAATCGCGGGAAGTAGTCTACCACCAAGCGATTGAGTAAAATTTTCCTTGGTGACATAGTTGTACTGTAAGTTGAGTTGACTTGCAGCATAACAACTTTGTCAGGCCAACTTTCACCTTGAGGCTTCCTTTTTAGGATCAAACAGCAGCTCTAAGATGAAAAATATGTTGTTTGACACTTTTTTTTAAAATTGCTTTTGATTCGCGATGGTATAAATTGATTTGCAGAAACCAAGGCTGCTCGTACATTGGGGATACGAGAAAGCAAAAGCAAATAAAAGAGTGTAAACTAGTATCTGTGGGACCTCAAAAGGGTCATCCAACAGCAGATCTCGACCATTAACTTACATACTAACCCTATGATGCACACGCTTTGAACTTGCGGGTTACTTTTGCAGGGCAAAACGCATGCTCCGCCTGGAGGATCTTCCTACAAGAATAAGGAACTGATTCTGAATATTCCTCAACACTTCATCCAATAGAGTTCTGAACAAAACCGTTTATGGCACCTAAGGGCACAAGGATGATGATCGAAACTAGGTCATGCTTTCTCTAATTCTTCGCTTTCGCTGATAGAACACCTTGCACTATCTGTGTGATTGTCCAAGATGGAATTGACTGGATCATAATGACTCTGGAAGATGGAGTATCACTCTAGTTGTTAGCTCGTTGATTAACTTCTTGTTGGTTATTGCTCTGTAAGACATAGCCTTCATAGCTACCAAGGATTCATTACCTAGCTAGAGATTAACCTTTCTATTGGTAACTAATCAGTTGTCTCTCAACACTAAAAAGTTCCAAATCTCCATTCTTGATCACAATAATTGTGGTCAATACAAAGCAGATGGTTGCCATCGAAGTCAGCAGATAAGAAGTCACACCAGAGATGGTTGATTGCGATGGTATGGTCATTATGCATTCAGAGGTTAAGACTTGCATAATGTGACGATCGATTCTTATCCAACGAATGACTTATCCAACGTTAAGTGTTGTGTGTCCTTTTTATCCAATAGAGCTGAGATACGTGGCTCCCTAGATGATGGTTGTCAATACTTGGGCAACTAAGTAGAGTCACTTGACTACCACATATTGCAGTCTGTTAATGTTTATGTCGGTAACCTGTTCTTCAAAGGTCATCCTCTTAGCAACTTTAGAAGGAAGCTCCACTACTTTCGGTCTAAGATATGGATCTTACGATACGATATGGAGAGATAACCAAGAAGAAACACGAGAAAATAACACATCCTCTGTCGTTTCATAATGGATCATGACTAGAAACCATGATACCAGCGCGTGCCAAGCAGCCAGCCATGTGTCTACAGCCACAAGAGGCCCTTGGTTTTGTCGCGGCACCATCAGCTGCTACTCATAACACCATTACTAAACATACAACGAAAGTGAAATTTCAAGTGGCACCAATGGGTTGTAAGAACAAACGCCATACAAGGAGGGATAGCAAGCAAAGGTAGTCACAAGATTTAGAATCAACAGGGAAGCTATTCGCAGATCAAAACATAGCACAAGAGAACATAGCTCAATTGCCGAAGGTGACTAAGCACGAATTTTTTTACCTGATTCCACTCATGCCTAGCGTTGATGAAAGTTAACTTGGTTGGTCAGTCAATAAGGATCTTCACAAAAAGGGTTGCAAAACATCCACGACTCATACAAACATATAGGAGAACTAAACTTTGGGCTTTCGATCAAGCAAAGGCATGGATACAAACATTCAAGGGCTAACCACCAAGTCTACAGGCTCAGGCTCTTAAGAAAGAAACCTAATTGAAGACAACAACCATTCAATTACGTAACGTGAATGTTGTTCTAGGATAAGGCTATGTGACCCTCGTATGCTCACCGAGGACAAACGAGGTGACAACTAGGGTACTACCTAGATAACAAGCATACATACACGCATCATAACTTCAAGCAACACATGAAGAAGCTTACACAAACAAACTCAAGCAACTACTACCAAGCAACAAGCTCACACCTAGCAATCATTACTAATCACTAGGCTCACCCCTAACAAGCTTTATCACAAGCAAGAACTAACTACAAGTTTAGCTCAAAACAAATGCTAGCTAAGGTGACTAACTTAACATGTGCATAGAATCTGGACAGCAGCACAGTGGTTACTTGTTTCAACCATAACTGAGGTTATAGACATCCCACAAAGGTGATCCTAGACTTTCTAGAAATCTTAGGAAGATGACTACACTTTAGTTATTCATACCAAAAGCTAATTCATAGATTAACATGACCAAAATTGCTAAAGTTTCAGATCTATACCAATATGGATAGAAACTGACAAGAACTTCAAAAATGCATAACTGGAGTTCTAGGGACCCAACAAGGCTGAGCCTTAACTTTATGTAAAGCTTATTAAGCTGTCTATAACTTTCTTATTATCATATTAAGATGATTCTATAGCCAACAAGGCCAAACAAGATAAAGAAGACATCTCTGCCCCAATTTGGACAGATTCTGTCATTCCACTTAGCAAGCTCATAACTAGAAATTTCGACCACCAAAATTAGTGCTATAGGACACTTTGGAAAGCTTAGAAAAAGTACTACACTTCTTCTATTATCTCCAAGACATGATTCCATATGCACATAGGTCAAACAAACCAAACATTCAGATCTATTCAGAGCATAAGCAAAACTTGACAGTAAACTTCTAAAATTCCTAACTCTCAAACCATAAGACTTAGGGTCATGAAATTTTAGGACAAGCTAGATAAGTAAGTTAGCTACAACTTTGGTATTCTCTATAACTAAAGAAAACACCATTATGACCACAAAAACATCACTACAACAAGGGTGAGAGGAGCATAGCTATGCATAAAGCAACAATCATGAAGATGCATGCTTCGTCCTATTTGTCCTCACAAGATTGCCAACCTAAGGTGGCGATCACGTTTTATGTCGGTGGCATAACACGCACTCTCTCGATATATAGCTAGTCGTCAGCTACATTCGACTTATGCATTCGTGGTTAGCGTACCTGCAGAAAAGTTTCATTGCAGCCCAACAATTCCCCAATATAAGGCACACAATGAAAGCAGTAAGTAAAATTTTTAAGTACTTCCATATACATATACCCCTGTATATATACATGTAGCACCAAAACTACCCGAATCATTCGATCACCCACAATTAAGTACCTTCATATATACATGTGTGTAACATGTAAATAATCCAGTAACCAAAACTAGCTCTCCCCTAGACCGCAAGTTGTACGGTCATGCTCTCACAACTCACACTTATCTGAGTGTAGGTGCGATGTTGCATAAAAGTAAACTAGCAACATATATGACTATTTCATATATGAAGGCTACCTCTAATCTGACACATCGGGTAGCATAGTGTGGGAGAGTCATCACACATACATACCTTGGCCTGGGCGTAGATGCATAAATGAAAAACCCCCAAGTTAGTACTTATATAAGCCACCTAATAATCCTTATATGGGCATAAGAAAATTGACCACTGGCATACTTAGGTTTAGAATTCAGAGTTCACAAACCTATATATAGCTATAAGTTGATAAAACTGATTTTATAAAACAAAACCTTTGTTTTAAATACACATACGACAAGTTTAATGTTGAATCTTGCTCCGATACCAGCTGTAACAGAACCGTCCAAATTATAAGAGCACAAGTACAAAAACAATCACCGGAGTGATCAAATTCTCGCACTTGAGCCCATATAAGTAGTCCAATGAAATCACGAGGGATTTCAAACCAACCAACATACAAGCCAAGATCGTAGTGATTCAACATAACAAGTCACATGTTACATTCATTTCACAAGTAAAATCAATTTACATCGGAGTTCAACATAGTTATTACAACTTAAGTTCAAAAGTAGCGGAAGCAAATTAATTTAAAACTAACATAAATCTTATTTCAAATACATGCCAGTACCATGGTCGACTTCCAACAAAAGCATTAGAGAGAAGATGACTCAGAAGGATCATGCTCGTGATCACACTCCGCCACTAAGGCAGGAGCCAACCAACTCTTGCAGTCGTCGTGATACATCACAACCTGCAACAAGTGGGGATAAAACCCTGAGTACGAGAAGGTACTCAGCTAGACTTACCCGTCAGAAACCAGAAATAAGGTGACACCAAGGATCATGCAAGGCTGATATAAAGTGGGGCTAGCTTGACAACATTTTGCATAAAAGCTTAATATAGATGATCAATCATTAATGCTTAAGCATCAAGTTAATTATCATTAACCTATCATCTATATTAGAACCTGTACTAGAGCACTCACTTTATTAGGAGCAAACAATATTAACCATAGCAGGTATAAATTGAGGCAACAATTCCATCGTTATCCAATTAACCATCCATTCAATTTAATGGAATCTACGTTGCCGCTGCTCAAGTCAAGTGCTCACTAACCGAGAGCGACGGCGATTCGAATCGAATTCCTATCCAGCTGGAGGGGTATTTCTAACACTCACCGTGCAGACCCCTGCCAGGGTCGCACAGACCACCTTTTCATATGATTCAGGAATCGCGGGTCCGAATGATGTCGCGACCCCAAGGGTGACACTCTGCCAGGTGATAGGGACTCTAACCCCCCCCCTTGGTCTCACGCCAATGTCCCCAAGCACATCCTTTCTCTCCTCCAAGAAGCAACCTACCATTCGAGTCCTGGCCTGAATCACATTACTCGGCTTCGCGGTCAGAACGACTTATCCGGCCAACTAAGTGTTAGACTGCGTTCAACATGACTCAAGGACGTACAGCGAATCGGTCCTTAAACGACTCAGACGGGGATAGATCCACACCCAAGACCTCCATGCCTTGTCGCTTCACTATCATAATCCTGCCTGGTCTCATTTCATTTTATTAACACATGGTTCCATTCCACGATAGCACATATAGCCAACCGTGCCATATATGAACATCCCTATATCTCGCAGGTGACAGGAAATCACCTGACTTCTACCGCTTAAAGCAGGGCTAAGCATCTACTCGATCTTGGTCTATGTAGGATTCAGGGATTCATATATCTGGACAAGGAATGATATAATACAGCAAGAGTTTCCAACCAACTCCTATCACCTAATGCAACAATACTTATAACATATATAGAATTAATTGCTTTGAAGATAGGAGGCTTATAATGCTCTGGGGCTTGCCTGGGATCCGACTCAAGTTAGAGTATGTCAGATGAGTTCGCTTGGCGAGCATCTTCCAATCTACCACTTGTCCGGTCCTTCGATCTTCGGGATGGATCCACCAACTCCATCTTCAGGTTTGGCTCCACCTTAGGTCCTTCACGTGCTTCAGCTAACGTACCTAAATGAGATATGATGATGCATGTGTATGAACATGATGAATGTCAATAAGAATGCATCACATAAGACAAGCACAATATTTAAACAAGATACAAGCCCTCCTAGCCACTCACTGACTATAGCACACCAACCATTCCATGCATAATAAGTAAAGCATAATCTTCACAAGTTTCAGGTGTACTAACTTCATCACCAAGAACATGAATCACACTTAGCAACATGCAAAGCAACTCAAGGTGAAGCAACAACGATAACTGGAATATGCCAATTTCTGGACTAGCAAACAGTAGCTTCATAAATCAATCATATCTGGAGATATACAAATCCAAATGATATGAAATAAGACACTACAGAAAGCTTATGAAATTCTCTACATTTCATTTAATATCATCACAGCATGATTCCAAAGTTTAACATGTCGAATTTACACAAATACAGAAACTGGTCTAACAAGACAGAGAGCAAGCAATTCTGTACCCCAACTTTAAACAGCTATAACTCCTAAAACACATTGTTAAATGCCACCAAATTTTAACAAAAGCTAGATACATAAATTATCTACAACTTTTGTATAAACAAGTTTTACAACAAAGCACATTATCATGAAGAACTTTGCTAAGTTCCCAGATCTATCCAGAAACCTCATTTGCAAGAAATAATTATTAACTTCCGTTGCAAACATATAATTGGGCAAAACCAACTTTACCAAAATTTCATACATGACTAATGAACATCAGAAAACATAGTGTCAATTACTAAATAAATTCTTTTAATATATTTTCTTAATTTATTTAGATCATTAGGTGGAATTATGACCACATCATAAAGATACTCAATAAATTCTACCAAAATTACAGGGGTCTACAAATACTCTCAAAAGTCTACTGTCCAAATTTGAAACCATTTGGACATGTATAACAACCTCTATGAAAAAGACAAATGGCTATAGCAATAAATCATGTGAGAGCAAGTTAAACTTAACACTCAATATTTTCTGTAAACACAAGGCCATATTATGAATCAATATGATAGACAAACATCATATTAAGGTAATGGAACAACATTTTCTATTTTATCATTTATATATTATTTATAAGCTATTTATTAAGCCATAAACAAGTTAACTCAATAACTTGAGCATACAGAAAGCAATGGCCATGAAATTTATACCACAGTACATCCATAGCATGGCAAGCCTACCATAGAAATTTCACATCAATTGGAGCAGCACAATTCAAGATATAAAAATAACAAGCAATATAATGTAAATTCCTTATTTATCAAGGTCCAATCAAAACCCTAAGAAAACAGTGAACAAATAGTGTGTTTAATATTTTTCCTAGCAAGTACATATCATCACAAAATTAACAAAGCAAGAATCACTATTTTTGGGATTCTAAAACTCCAGATCTTGCTCTGGTCAAGTTTATAAGCATTTTTGGGAGTATTTTTAAAGCTTAAATAAAAACATCAGAAAACATCTACAGACATCTAACATATTATGACTCTACTGCATACATCTTTCCTCAAGGTTTTCAAAAAGTCCACTTTTGCTATTTTTGGAATTAACTAGCATGAGATATGAATTTTAGAAGATTTCCATGAAATCTAAATTCAAAACCAGAATAAAAGCAACCCTAACTAATTTCGCTAAGTGCACCCGATTCGGTACCCGTTCTCTACCACCCTTAACGCTGACCTGCGGGACCCGCTGTTCATCTGGGCCCGCTCGTCAGTCACTCACACAGAGACAGGAGAGGGGAAGCCGGCTTTCATCCCCCCGGCACCGGAAACAGGGGAGGCGGCCGGTGGCTTGCCGGCCGGCCATCTTCTGGCCGGTGAGGCCGGTGCCGGCGGCGGGGAAGGGCAGCGCGAGCTCCACCATGCCAGCCCGCATCCGTAGGTGGCCAAATCATGACCGGAGGTGGGCTGTGGCCTGCTGCCCACGCGAGCAGGCAGCTCGGCGGCGGCCGTGCCGACGATGGCGGCTCTCCAGCGGCTGGACGGCTGGGAGAAAGAGCACTCGCGCATCAGGGGCCCCGTATGCCACCAGGGATGGCCACGGCTCATCTCAAGATGGGCTGAGGCAGCTTGGCCACGGTGGCCGCAAGCTTGCTTTCGGCGTCAATGTCAGCGGACGACGGTTGCAGGGCTCAGGTGGGCTTTTCCCATGGCGAGCACGCGCGGGAGAGGTAGGAAGGCGAGACTGATGTCATGGCGCGCTCAGCCGGGTCTGCGACTGGCCATAGTGGCGACACGTCGGTGGCAGCGCGGTCTCAGCCATGGCGGTCCCGGCGGCGTCTGTGCCCGCGCGTGCGCACGCAGCAGCGAGGAAGAGGGCGAGTGAGTGGAGAACGGGAAGGAGATGGCGTGCCAGTGCCCCTCCTCATTGGCAGCAGGACGCAGGGCACGTGGTCGAAGGTGGGACGCGCGGCATCGGTGGAGGCGCATGGCAGCCACGTTCACAACACGCGTCGCCCGGTGAGGACATTTCCCGAACATGTGTCGTGCAGTGAAGTGGACCGTTTGGAGCTCCAATTTGGGCCTGATTTGGGCCGATCTGGGTCTTGGGCCTAAAACCAAAGTTGGAGCCCATGAACAGCTCTACACTTTTCATTTAGGGTGCAAGATCATTAGTGCTGTAGATTAGGAGATAATCAGTCTCTAAATCACCAGTGTCAACATGTTAATCAAGGGCTCGGTTTTGGGAATTTTGCAATGCCAAACTTGGTCAAATTGGTCCTAAATTTTTACATGTTGTTCTCCAATGAATTATTTCCAACTTTTATTTTTGGGTCAACTTGAGTTACTCAATGAATTTCAGAGAACGCGGAATGCCAATGTCGAAGACACTGAAATCGAGGCTTTAAATGTCTAAGTGCTGAATTCAACCCCATTTCTAATCTGTGGGCCCTTTTTGAGCATGTTCCACCCATTTTCATGACTTGACTCTTAAACAAAGTTTGTTCCTTATAAAATTCTCTAAAATTTTGTTAAAGGGTGCACAGTCATGCGAAGCTTCTAGGTCCCACTTTTGAAATGGTCAAACAAAAGGGTTCTAGGGTCCATACATGGTCAACCATCACTTAGAAACACATTTAGGCAAAATGATCAATATGAACATTGTTCCATTAAGTGTCCTAAGTGTAGTTAAGGTGTTGTAGAGGCCAAACATACACACCATGCATAGGTTGCACAAAAGTGTAGGCCTCACATGCCTTGAAACATAGAATTCAGTGAAATGATATAGTTGTTTCATGTGGTTGTTTCAAGATACATGCTACCCATGTTTCCCTAGGTTGTTCCACATGTTGCAAAGGTTTGTTGCACATGTTGCATTTGTATGTTGCATAAACACTAGTTCCCATGGGATGTAAGGCATGTTCCAGTTATAATCCAAACAAGCATATAACTTATCATTTTATGTGACTTTTTGATTCCAAACTTCATGAAACTTTTCCAGGGATCAATATAGATAGGTACTAAGGTGAGACACATGAATATATGGTAATAACACTACCCAAGCATATAATTTTAAAAGGTACCTATATGTAAAGCAATGGAGTAACATCCAAGTTTAGATTAGGCTCACCTCCACTTAATCTATCAGGTTTGAGCTCAAACCCACTACTTAGTGAGTGACAAACACCTGGGGTGTTACACTGTAGGCTTGCGCTCGTGGGAGCACCATATTGGTAGATAGGGGTGGATTTTAGATCCATGGTAAAAGATAAAAGAATAATGATACAAGGTTAAGCTAGACTCAAAGTTAACTCAGCAACCGTTCCCCAGCAACGGCGCAAGAAATGCTTGTTGGTATAAATTAATGCATATAGAATAATCCGCAAGCGCACGGATATTATACCGTTGTAGCACTTCACTAAGAGTAACCTAGTTTTATATCAAACCCAAAGGAATAGAGATGAGGATAACCAAATCTAACTTAACCCAACTTCACAATCAAGGTTAGATAATAAGAGCATAGAGGAGAATTCAAAGGTCCTCTAGTTCTAACTTCAGTAAGCTTTGTCTTCTATAGTTCAATTCTGAGGAAATTACTAGAGAAAGCACAGGCAGAGTATGTTTCCTATAGCAATAAGGTCCTTCTAGGCCTACTAATAGGAGGTGGACCACAGAGGATTTAACGATGCTATAAGAGTCACCCTCGCGAGCTACCACCGATCCAGAAAATAGGGTACATCCACGAGTAACCGAGTCTAAGCACTACGCTTACACTATGAATACTACTTTAACCTAGGAGCTACAAGGATTAAAGTACTCAAAAGAGAGTCGCAAACCTGAAGAATAATATGAACAAGATGCTTACTTGAATTAGAAGTCGATTATGAGAGAAATCTCAAAAGCAAGCTCAAGAAGAACATGATTTCGCCAGGATACACGCCGTAGAGAGAGCACTGACAGGCCAGGACTCCTCCAAAACTCTTCCCTCTCACTCTATCTCACTATTTCTAATACAAGACTAGATCCTATGGAGGACTAATCTTCTCTTGATTGCTAGCCCTAAATCTTAGTGGACCTGTGAATTAGGGTTTCTAGCTTCTCAACTCTCAGGATCTGACTTGGCTTCATGCCCTGAGGGGGTGCAGGTAGGTATATATAGCCCCATTGAATTGTCCTAGACCCTCGGATCAAACTGACTTGAATAAACGGCATAGATGCATCCTAGGAGGTGGTGGAGAACTGACATAACAACGGGAGGCTGACATGGGGGCCCACAAGCCCAGCGGCCTCTAGGTGGGGCCGACTGGCCCCACATGTCAGTGGGTCGAGCCCCGCCTCGGTGGGGAGCCCCTTGGAGTCTTCTAGAGTCTTCCCACGACGGTTACGTGGCGGATTTCCGTGATTTCCTTTGACAAATAGGTCCTCCTTGGCAGTTTTCTAATTAAATCCTGCTGAAAACACAGATTCACCAAAACTCATGGAATTTGACAGTTTAAACCCCTAAGTCTATATTGTTGATCCATTTTAGCCATTTATGCAAGTTATATTGACGGTTTATGATATATATTAACTACTGTCAACTCCATTTTAATAGTATCAAGTTACATGCTTTTACTTCCCTTTTGATATTTTCATTGTGCATGTAGCATGTGTTGAGATTTGGGTTGTGTTTGGGCTTACCGTGTTTTAGGTTGCATTTTGCTCCCTTGAGTTTTTTTCTTGATTTGGTGATTGGAGTTTCTCTTTTGGTTTTGTGCCTTTTTGTCTCCTAGTTTTCTTTTGGTAGGTGTCCTTGGTTGAGGGGGAGCTCGGTTTCTTTTAAGGGGGAGTTGGTTTGATTTTATCGCTTCTTGTTGCTTGGTTTCAATCTTCTCCTTGTGTGTTCAGTTCTTGTCTGCCCTTCCCATCAAGGAGATCTCCTAGTATCACTTGTTTTGTTCCTTCAAGTGGTATCATGGTTTGGTCCTTCAATCGGTATCCTTTCTAAGATACTCAATTGGGTCCTTTTTGGTGATTCCCATATTTCATTTGAACCCTCCTAAGTGGTTCTTGATCTTGATCCGAATCATGTCTCTTTTAGCATTGCATTGCATTTTCATCATGTACTATAGTGCATTCTAAGCTTCATGTGTATATCATTTAGAATAAGATTATGCCCTCTTTGGTATGTTCTGTATGTACATGATGGTGCTTGTGGCTTAGGCTCTCCTTGATCAGTTGATACATGTTATGAGCTAAGCTTGTTTTACAACATGTGAACTTAATTAAAAATTGTTGAAACATGAAAATATGTTCACCGCTGAGATTGTCAACTAGCATGTGTAGGATATGTTGAGATCCCTGTTGCTATCATTTATATGCTAGGTTGCTATGTCTCTTGCTTTGAGTCATTCACTTGCTTGGACAACTTCGAGATCCTTGTGCTAAAATTTGAAAATCGAGCTAAGTAATGAGAAAAAATCGAGATGGGTCTGTACCGTCCCACGCCAAGGTATCAGGACGGCTTCCAATTGCACATCTAGATGAACTTGAGCCTTGTAGTGAATGCTGAAACCATTGTCTTAAGCTTCTGGTTGTCTATGACATAGGCTTGGCATGGTTGCTAAGTTAGGCTGATAGTACCGATAACCTCTCACACACACATATTTTGACTAATTCTTATGTTAAGCTGCAAACTTCAATAAAATTAAAATTTGATGAAAACACAAATCTTAGGTTTGTCTTTGACATGATGTGTGAATGCTCCTTGGGGTAGTTCACTTGTTAGCACTAAGTTGTTTCTTGCTTGTACCTACTATGTGCTATTTTCAGTGGTGAACCTCTTCTTGAATTGCTTAAAACTATTCAAAATTGCTTCATCATCATATTTTGTTTCACTGATCAGTTTGAGCATTTGCTAGCACTTGTACTTGTTGCTTCACACACATAGCAGCACCAGCTAGAGCATTTTTTCAATTTGATTGCTATACTCCTGAAGCTTCTGCATTTACGCATCCCTATGTATTTCATAGCATATTTTGAGGGGGAGTTGCAATTTGGTTGTCATATTGAGGGCGTGTGCCATCAAGGGGGAGCATTGCAATCATGCCATAAGAGTCCACACTTAAAGGGGAGCATGCATCTTTTGAGGGGGAGCATGTATCTTTTGCATCCATCTGTGTTGGGCTTTTACCTCTTCTTGAGGAACCGATGCTTTGTGCTAATGGTGTGAGCCTCTTTGCCTCTTCTTGAGGACTAGCACTTTTGTTTCTTCTCAGTTGTGTCGAGCTGTTGCCCATGTCTTTGGGGACCGAGATCTTTTCAAGATTAGATTTTCCCTAAATTGGTTTCGAGAGCTTTTATTTCAGTGGCTTCGAGAGCTTTTTCTTTGCCGAGCAGGTTTTGAACCCTTGTGTGTCTTCTCATGCCAAGTGGCTTTAATCTTTGCCTTCTTTTGGATTTTCAATCACTTGGATGAGATTTTCGGCATTGATGTCTCAAACCATTTCTTTATGCTTGGGTGTTGTCAATTCAATCATCAAGGGGGAGAATGGTATTTGGAACCAAGTTGATAAGAACCTTGGTTTGTTTATGATGATTGTTTGACAATTGTTGAAATGGCTTTGAGTGCTTTTGGGATTGCATGAAGCTCTTGTCTCTCGCATTTGACTCTTTGGTTGTGTTGAGCCTTTACCCATTCTTTGAGGACCGAGAGTTTTTACATGGAGCTTTCATGATCCTTCCTCATATCAAGTAGCCTTGTATTTGCCTTTAATTAGCTTTTGGGCAATTGAGTGAGAGTTTTTTTTTGCCTTCAAACCTTCTTTATTGGGCTTTAGTGTTAGTCAATGCATTCATCAAGGGAGAGATTGTGAACACATGGTGGGGATGTGCCCATGTGTGTGTGATGAGATTGACACATGTGTGAGAGGTTTGAGGCTTTCCCGGTTGAGTCATATTTTATATGTGCTTGATTACGCTAATAGCTGGCCGGAGGTGTTGTGTTGAGTTGTGTTGCGTTAAGTGTGTTGTGCAACATGTCTCTTGGCTTATGGTGCGCAGGTGTGGAGCTCAGAGGCGGTGGTCGATGGCGAGGTGAAGGTTAAGTAGGGATGTGCCATGAAGATGGACAGGGAGCGGTGAAGGACAGATGTGAGGCTTTAAACGAGGGACCAGGAGGCCGGGTGACCAGCCGCGGTAGCTGACACTTGCAGACATCGACAAGCGCAAGAGTACATGGGTGATGAAGATGGCGTCGACCAAGTCAAGGAGGAGGACGATGGCGTCGTGGCACTTGTCGAAGGCCGGACACGCATCTACATGGGAGATGTAGATGGCGTCGGTCATGTCAAGAAGGAAGACGAAGGAGTCAAGCTTGGCAGAGGTTGGAGATGCGTCGACATCGGTTAGTCATGCCTAGTGAGGCGTGCATGGGGTTTGGTGGTTTCGTCCTCAAAACCATCATAGGGGTTTGGTGGTTTTGGCCTCAAAACCATTGGAGGGGTTTGGTGGTTTCGGCCTCAAAACCATCGGAGGAGGTTGGTGGTTTTGGCCTCAAAACCATTGGAGGAGTTTGGTGGTTTTGGCTTCAAAACTATCGGAGGACAGTTCGCAAGTTTGGGCCTCAAAACCAGGTGTGGACGGTTTGGTGGTTTGGGCCTCAAAACCATCGATGGTGGGTTTGACCGGTCTAGGCCTCAAAACCGGAGAGTGACGGATCGACGGACACGTGGTGGAATCTCGAAGTTTGCGTTGAGGCGAAGCGATGTCGGAAAGGCACCGGGTCTGTTGGATCGATGAAGAAAAACTTGGACGCATTTACTGCTTGCAGGTATTTAGGATGAGTATTTCATGTGAGAGCGTTTTTGTCTTTTGATTGACGCCTATACATATGTGAAGGGGCTAGTTGGATAGCTATCCTTGGAGGGTCACTTTCATTTGTGTGTGTGAGATGGCTTGAGTTAGAAGGGGAGAAGTGGCTCTTGTTCTTGAGCTTTTTGCCATCCTAGCTTTGATTTGGTTAGGAGTGGCTTGTAATCTAACATCTTAAGCTAATCCAAAAATTAAATTCGTGCACCACTTGTTCCCTCTCTAAATCTGAAGCTTTTCTTTTTATGTGATTTTCGGAGCTATTTGTGGTGATTTTTCGTTCATCGATTTGAGATGGTTTTGGTTCATTCCTTTTGATCTAAGATGAGCTAGGACATGTGTGGAGTCTATCTACCAAGTGAATCGAACCAATTCCACATGAGCTTTTAGATCAGGATGAATTTTGTTTTTTTTTAGAAAATTGTGTATTGCACGTGATCTGAATTTACCGGAGGTAGAGCTCGAATTGAGCGATGATTTCTTGCCTACTCTGTGGTGATTGCCTGTGCAAAGTTTGGGGACGAATCCTTTTGATTTGGTCGAGTTCCCATCGAATTTTTGGCGCTCGCCCGTGTCTGTTTCTTGCGCTCGGTCCCAGTTCGTAATTCTGTGCAGCTCGCAGGCGCTGGTGCCTTCACTGGTCAAAACCTGTGTGTGCTCGTGCAGACCCGAGCCTGCTCCCTCCCTCTGTTTGCAGCTCGGCATGGCAGTGTCCAGTCCTCGTCGAAGCTCGCTCGTCTCTGGTTGGCCGTGCTCAGCTTCCAAGCACCAAGCGGTGCTCATCCAGGAACCCGTGCACGCACAGCACCAAGAGCAGGAGCAGCAATTCACATTAATTGGATTTTCAGCAGCAGTAGGCTTTTGCTAATTCCATTTTCAATCGGCAACTCGGCTGGCTTTTTTTCTTTTGCCTCAGGGTGCAGGTTTGCAATGCGTTCGATTCAGAGCAGCAGCTGGACATGGATTCAGTGCTTGTGCAATATAAGCACCTTGCTGTAAATTCTCAGTTTGAGCAGGTAAGCAACAAGGTTCAGTTCTCAGACTGTCAATTGTTACTTTTGTGCTTCACTGACCAATCATCCAGTAATTGTGACATGTTTGTCTGCAGCTCTAATTAATTATTCTAGTGCTCGGTTCATACATGCTTGGAATTAAATACTTGTTTAATCCTTCCTAGCTGTGAAATAGGATGCATGTGTGTCGGCAGTAGGACTGCTTCTGTACCTTGCTAGTTCTCTAAATCGATTCTCTGTTTTGAAGTATTTCTTTGTACTGAACTTAGCATATCTCCACTGTCATTTATTTAAGCAGTTCCTGCTGTTTTTGGCCGACATTATTTCCATGAGAAACAGGTTGTTGTATGCACACGTTGAACTGTATTAGTAATATCTCTTGCATACTTTTATCTAGTGAGCTTGATTTTTATTTTCACATGCTAATTAGAGCTCTTGTTAGCCTGTTAATTAGTGAGCAATTTAATTCACACTTTCCCGCTTTGCTTCCATGTTAGTTTGAGAAATTCCTAGTTGTTTCTAGGGTCATCAATTTACTAGTTGACATGTGAGACCTTGACAATTAGAAGAGAGGTGTGTTGGGGTTTTAATGGGGATATAGGCCAAGGTCTTTTTGGTGAAGAATTTTTATCGGCTCCCATTCACACACCCCCTAGTCGTCATTTTCGGTCCTTCAGGAAGTCATACCACCTTGTTTTTCACGCCTTCCTGGTAGATCGTGGGCCGGTCCATCTCCTTGCTGGGTAGTTGGCCCTATGGGGAACCCTTAGGATCTTGGTCCGTCAAGCCCCGAGCTCTTCATGGTTCAACTTTGAAGTCTTCTTGAATGTCCAGGTCATTGCCGAGTAGAGTCAAGTAGCAAGAGGGGGAGAAGAAGATGAGCTTGAGTCGAGGACAAATCCACTTTAAGAGGGAGAGGATGATGAGAACATCACTCGTTCGGATACATCTTTCATTCCTCCAACCAGTATGTGAGGACCAATGACTAGAGGTCGAAGGTGATAACTAAATCTAGAAGGGAGCTCATTTTTAACAGATCCTTTTCATAGTTTTGAGAATAGATTGCTACCTGATTTTGTTACCATGCTTTCAAGTAAAGCGGGAGGCCTAGTCCAACTCGAGTTCGATCTGCCTAGGCCTCCACAAGTAGCACACATTAAAATGGATGCCCAGGACACATACAAACTTTGTTTTCGATGTTCTACCTATGGAAGGAAAGATAATTTCGTAGGATAACTAATGGCACCGGTTTCACATAAAAAATCCACCAGAGTTGATGGGAATCATTGAAACAAGTTCGCATCTAGAATCTACCAGGGTTTCTATGCCACCGTCTTTTTTGGTCTGCTCGACTGTGTATCGTTTTAGAGCCTATTAGGGGGAACATCCAAGTGGTATGCATGCCCCCAAATACATTATATTGAGTCATCATCGCTCTTGTTAGGGTTTGGATTATTCTTTAGATCAATCTGTATTTGAGTAGGCACCATCATCAATTTGCGAGACCCACATTTGAGTGCTTAATCATTTATCCGCAATTGTCACTTCAATTTGTTGCGTTTTTTTTGAGTTATTGCTTGTGTTCTTCAATTTTCTAGCTAGGATTGGCCTTCTTGGTAGATTGTGACACTGTTGATAATCAGAGGAGATGTGGTGCTAAGGTTGTAGGGTTCAAGTCTTTTTATCGGAAGCCAGATTGGTGTGTCAGATCTCCACCAAATCAATAGCTACATACCTCCACCTGACCGGAGACCAGGAACCCTATCCCCATTAGTCGGTCTATCACAAAATTGGAGAAAACAGGGATGCACATGACACAATTAACATAGTGTGCAATGCTCAGAACAAACCTGATCCAGGTCACCATAATGATGATGTTCACAACAATCACCGCGGAGGTGGATATAATCATCCCCAAAAACTTAACGATGACCATGACCGACATGAGGCCTCCCGCAACGTCCAATGTGAACGGGAGCAAGGGGGCTCAAGCTTGATCTGCAACCTGATCAGGCCAAGGGCCTTCGAATCAAAAATATGTAATGTCCATTCTCGATGAATTATGAGTGCCTCAGAATTTTGAGAGATATATGACAGCAATATCAACCCACACCACTAGCTTGAAGACCATTACTTGGCCATGAGCGGATAGTTTTTTTTCTCCATCCAGTATGTACCCATGTACTTAGCTGACTCGGCTAGGGTATGGCTCGAGCACCTTCTAGAAGGGTGCGTTTGAAATTGGCCAGAAGTCAACTACATTTTCATTGGACACATCTAAGGAACATACAAGAAGTTGAGGAGTCCTTAGGATTAAGGAATTACAAGCAAAAGGCGGGTGAAAGACTCTAAGATTACATCCAACGGTTCTCCAAGAAGCACAAAGAGCTACCGAACGTTTTGGATGCTGACATCATTGTCGTCTTCATCGCTGAAACTACATCAAGGACACTGGTTCGTGCGATCACGTGCTGGAACTAGAAAACCACTCAGGAACCTGGGCCTGGCCAAAAAACTACACGCTAGGTGACGAGGTGGTCGACGACAACTTCTACATGGGAAAAAATTAAGGCAAAACAAAACAAAACAAAACAAAACAAAACAAAACAGTGATGATGATGATGACTCCCCACCATCGTCGTCGAATGAAGACAAGAAACACAAAGGCCGATAGCTCATCGAAATGGTCAAGTGATTCCAGTTGTTGTGGCAATGTTGGGCCAATGAGGTAGTCGACGTCAACTTCGACATGGGCAAAGCCAAGGCAAAACAAAATGGTGATGATGATGATGATTCCACACCATCGCCATCAAATAAAGACAAGAAACACAAAGGCGATTGGCTTGTGGAAATGATCGAGTGATCCTAGCAGCCGTGACGATGTTAGCCCGAGCAGGGAAAGTTCAACGAACTTATGTACAAGTTGTGCCCAAATCATGTATACCTGGTAAACATGCCTACAAGGAGTGCGATCTCTTGAAGAAGTACTTCGCCAGTACTCTAAAGCCACAGAATGAGAAGAAGCCTCCTCCTCATGGGTCGATGGTGAAAGAGGGAAAGGGGGCAAGGATAGGCTCCCGACTTCTGGGAGCGGCATCGTGATATTCTCGGGCTCCGATGCCTACGGGTCAAAGAGGAGACACAAGCTTACCCTTCGCGGCGTCAACGATGTACAGATGTACACTCATTCGTGCAACCCTATCTAAAATGGTCCAAAATGACTCACATTTGACAGATCTGACCTCAATGACTAGATTCCCCAGCTAGCTAGGCAGGTTTCCCCTCATCGTTGACCTGATTGTGTGGGGAGCTTGAGGTCCAGGTGCTGATGGTTCGCAGTAGCGACCTCAGTATCCTCTGCATCGATATCTTGGATACCTTGAGGATCCTGTACTCTGAAATCCAGCTGACTGGCACACCCTTACATGAAGTTACTTGGACAACGAGCTACACCACTCGATCGGGTACCCTTACATGAACTTATTACATGAAGTTACTTGGCAGTACATAGTGAACACATGCATTTTCGATGAGGCGCAGACGTGACACGCATCACATGACGTGATCCATTTTGATTAGTTATATAAGCAGGCCTACTATAATAAAATAATATATAATCATCAAAGGGAGGGGGCGCAGACGACGCAGGCGAGGAGGAGCATGGCGGAGGAGGCGGCGGCGTCCTCTTCACTGAAGCAGCTGCGCTTGAACCGGCACGCCTTGCCCTTGTTGCACGGCAGCAGCCGACGCAGCACCAGCTCCTGCGGCCGGCTCCCGGTGGTGCCTCTCGCCGCGGCCGGCTCGTCCACGACCCGGGCCCGACGATCGGCTGCAGACGGCCGGTGAACCATCTTCAATTTGCTATGGTGGTTCGATTCACCTCAAGGGGTAGCTATATCGTGCGCGTCTTACAAATGGTGAGCGATCCTGGGATGATGGAGAGGAGTGAAGAGACATGGCCATGTGGCGAGGTCTATTTATAGAAGGCCGGCCGGGGTAGTGTAGGGTACGGTGGCGTCCGCCGGCGCGGCGGTCTCGTCTGCCATGTGCTGTGCCTGTGCTGTGGTGCTGCGATTTTTGTTTATTTCCAAATAAAAGATGCACACTACACTACTATAGCCATATGGCATTATGGCGCCGCGCAAGGGTGTACTACGTACTATAGATGATGCATAGACATCTTTAATTCGAATGCATTTGGAAGCTACTGCGGCCGGCATGGGACGGGATGATGACCGAGGAGGGCCTGCTAGCATGCAGCTAGCAACGGAAAGGCTAGCTAGCGACGAGGGATGGAGGAGGAGGCGACGTGAGAGGACAATTTTGCTGTGGGCCTGTGCCGTGGCGTGGCAAATAAAGCTGGAGGATTTGAAACGGCATGGAGGGGAGGCAGAGCTGAAGCTGATGGTCAGCATGCATACGAAGAACGAGCAGCATCCTGATGAGCTCAGGGTCAGGGAAGAACGTGGTAGGGCACACGGCAGGAGGGGTCCATGATCGATCGAGCCAGATGCAATGGAGCAGCAACGTCTCCGTCTACAGAAGCATGAGTGAGTTAAAAACTAGGACCCAGGTGTAGAATGAATTTCAAGGGAGCCAAAACAGAATATAACTTTAACAGTAAAATAACTGAAAAATGGCCATTTCTTTAGTTCTTGGGTTTCATTTGCTGGTTTTGATCTATTCAAGTAATTATGCTCTCTGTATGTCCAATTTTGGAATCCTTCGTATATTACGATGACAGTTTGTAGTATAATGTGTCAATTTGGTCTCGCTACTTCTGACTTGGCTCTGTGGTTTTCAGACGAGAATTATTCATTTCCTTGTGAGTTGTGACGATCATTGAACATTATTCGAATCATATAATTATTTATGTCCAAGTGACCATTGGGTGATATATAAACAGCTCGATTTTCAGCAAACAGAAAAAAAATAAACTAGCCTTCATAATATATATTTGGCATTACAAGAGGATTTTGCGAATCATCACAGCACATTTGGCCTTCATGCGTACATTGTTACCGTTAAGAGTCCTTAGCTGGTAAATGCCTTCAAAATCTTCAGGGCGCCAAACGAACATTTGACTTGATTGAATAGATCTGGATCATGCATCTTTGAAGAATATATTACTACATGCATGTTCAACTGATACATATACGTGTCAACAGACCAGTAGTCTCTTGCAAAACAACATCCTTTCCAGCAAAGTACTAATAATGCAGGCAGGACCGTAAAGTAATGACTAAGCATGATTCTGCTGATTAAATATCCTCGAGAATTCAGCACAAGATCATGCACCAATAACTGACAAACGAAACCAAACGATATATGAGAGGCACATTATTGGCATGCATGTTATATGCTACGACAGGCCATGTGGCTCTGTTGATTGATTATTAGGACTATATATACATATGGACACAACAAACTTAAATACTAGAGCCGTTATTATGCTTGTATGATGGCCACCTATTATTGCCATTGCAATTCAAATATTTCTGTATGCTCCAACGTCCAATAGTACTTGTGGATGTCCTCTAGCCATGATGATGATTTAACGACCCATGTGTGGTTTGGACATATTATTAGTGTACTAGATATGTTAGTTTGGACTGAAGATACTCTAAAGCATGTTCTAGTCGAGATCATCACAAATAAAAAGAAATGATAATATAGTATGGAGAAATATGTAAGCTTTTTTTTAGAAAAAAAAATACGAAGCATTTAATAAAAATATAATAGTACTCCCATTATCAACGACGTGAAGAGCTGTGAGCCAGGATCTAAAGATAACAAGGAAAATAAATATTGTTCATCAATTGTTACAATTCTGTAGGTTTTTTTATTCCAGATGTTCATAAAGACAAGAAGAGATACATAACTTCCTTCTTGGAAGTTCTCAAACATGCAGCTTGGCTTGTCTGCAAGCAAAGAAATGAGGAAAACCAGGTACGCGCTGTTTTTCAGCACTACTTCAGCAGTACTTTTCAGCGAATGAACAATATTCTCCTCTCACAATAAATCAGCATTAACATCAGCAGCAGCCAAATTTCAGCGAAATGAACAGGGGGGAAGGTTCTTTGCAGTTGCAAAAAAAGTCAAGAGAAAGGATGACTAAAAAGATCTAACTTGATTTTTTTTACTTTAGTTCCCTAATGTAGTTTAAAGTCTACAAGAATGGGAGTTAAAATGACTAAATCCACATTATACATTGAGTGAATCACACACATTGTGACCAAACAGACCGCTTGTTGGGGTCTAGCACCTTCGAGGTTAATTACTCCATCTCTGCACCATTCCGCTAACTCACATGTTAACCGGTGATGTATGCTAAACGGGATATTTAACTATTTGCCACTCTCACGGAGGGCACCTTTTCAAATGCCAGTTTTAGAATGGCAATTACAAAATCGCCATTAAAAATAAAACGTTGCTACATATTTGCCACTTTTGCTTACATGTCTCGCCATGTCCGCGCGCCCGCATGGACCGGGAATGGAAAATAACCCTTTGCCCTTGCGCCTTCTTCTTCCCCACCCTCCCTCCTTTTCTCTTTCCTTAACTCTAACTCCGAGCTACAGCCAGTAGAGTCCAAACTGGTTGACGCGGCGGTGGCGCGGTCGTCGGCCACCAGATGGATGGCAAGAGCGTGCAGCTGGTTGAGGCGTTCAACCCACGCTGTGACGAGCGGTCCCCAGTGTGGCCTGCTCCCGCTCTTATGCGCCACCACCTCGTCGTCTCGCTATCCACGCGGCCGCCGTCGTGGTAACGGGGGCAGCACCACGGCCACGATCCACGTCTGTGCCTGGACCCACCTGAACCCAGCGAGCTCCTCAAGGCACATCACATCCTTGCTGCCGTTCAGAACGCGTAGCGCTGCACCAAGCGCCGGAGCACAGGCTCCGTGAGCCTGCGAATGCATGCCCTCAAGTACGTACACATGCAGACATGCTCCATCCACGAGATGGGATCTCACGTTCTCACGCACGGACTCTCATCACCTTTCCGCTCATTAATAATGCATAGGGAGATCTGGACGAAGCGGATATGGACGGCATCGTGGTGTTCTCAACGACGAGAACAGCATCCTCCATACGTTGTTGTTTGACGAGGCTCAGACGGTAACCACGGCCGCCGTCCCCGTTGCCATCATGGACGAGCAAGACACGGCACCAGCACTAGTACACGATTCCTTTTAGGTGGCGTTGCACTTTTTTGATCGGAGGCGGGCACACTTCGGGCACACTTTTTGCCCGCCTCCAATGTTTCCAGCGCGGCGAGGCTCCGCCGGCTAACAAATCGTCCGTCTCAGTTAAAGTTTAACGGAGACAGTCGGCGTAAGGAAGCCGCCTCCGTTGATTCCACATTAACGGAGGCGGTCACCTATACACAACCACCTCCGTTAATGGATTTATGGTGGTGGTCATTTTAAGACACCTGTCTTCAAAAATAGTCCATTTACGGAGGCGGACGATTTAAAACAACCGCCTCCATAAAACCATTTTCGGAGGCGGTTATTCTATAAAACCCACCTCCAAAATTCTGGCGTAGCCCACTACAATTCACAGGCCCAATAACTAGTGTCGACTATATAACCAAAACAAGAAACCCTAACTGCTACTCATTCCTAGGCGCCGCTCTCACTTCCTCCGGTCTCTTTCTCGCACGCCTCCCTCTCTCTCCCTCTGGTCTCTCTCTAGGGGGCGCCTCCCTCTCTCCAGTCTCCATCGCCTCTCTCCCGGTCCCCTCTCTCTAGGCGCACGACTGGGCGGCGCGAGACGGCCGCGGTGGCGCGGGGCCATGGGGCCGGCTCGCCGTGGCGTGGTGGTGCGGGGTCAGACGGCGCCCGCCGCGCAATGGCGAGCGGGGTCGCCGTGGCGTCGCGGGACTAGAGCCGAGCGGCGTGGTGGCATGGGGCCGTGGTGCAGGGTGGTTGCGGTGGTACGGGGCCGTGGGCCAGGCGTCGTGGGATCTGACGACGATGGAGGTACTTACAGCTCTCCTCGTCTCCCTCTCTCTTTAGCTCTTCATCTCCCTCACTCTTCCCTCCCTCTCTCTCTCTCTCCCTTTTGCAGATCTGGAGCCAGCACGACGGGTCCTTCTCCGGCGACAGCAGGTCCAGATCCAGCAACGACGGGTCCTTCTCCGGCGACGGCATGTCTTGATCCAGCGACGGTGGGTCCAGATCCGGTTACGCCAGGTCCAGATCTGGCGGCAGGGAGCCTGGAGCTAGAGGGGACAACGTGGACACGACGACGGCGGGCTCTATTGGACTCGCTCGACTTTTTTTATTTTATTTAAATTGATTAATGGAGGCGAGAGCATAAGACATCCGCCTCTGTTAATCTAGTAACGGAGGCGGGCAGTGCAACCGCCTCCATAAAGTCATGATTAACTGTGACCTATGGTTGAAGGCGGTTGCAATGCCCACCTCCATGAAGCCAAAAATGTTCGCCTCCAATAAGTTTTCTGTACTAGTGCAGCCCGAGCCCTTTCTCTAGGCATCGTCGTCGTGCGACGCACGGAGGGGAAGCTTGTGGACTAGCACGTCTCGGAGGAGACCATGCTACCGGTAAAGTGGAGCGGCAGCAACATGCTGCTATCCAGCTGGCTAGAGTGCGTGTTGGATATATTATGGGCTTGGCTCATATAATATTTAATAAATCAAATAAAACTATATGGTTCATAACATTAAGCGTTGTATGATTTAATACTATACAGGATTTTAACTGAACGTTGACTCAGCTTATTTGGTTGGAAATTTATCCATCTTAATTGAGAAGCTGAGAAAAGGACACAAGAGTGCCATACGCGCGTGCCGCCGCCGCCGGCCCGGCTGTGGGTGTGGCGTGGCAGGTGGCGAGCAAGCGAGCGGGCGTGGCCAGGTCTTGCCACTTAATCCACATAATTACAAGAGTTTCTCTCTTTTATTGTGGAGGCGAGTGGATTGCGCCAGTTACCGACTCTTCGTGTCTCCATCTCCAGAGTTCCTCGGCTAGCTTTCTCCCTCCCCATGGCCAGGCATAAAAATTGAAGTCTTCCGTCAGTCCAATCTCCCCTTTGCTTCCGAGAGACCACATATCAGCCGTCCTTTGGTTTTTTCCCGTCCCGTATCTCTACGCGCACGGAGCGACGGGAGAGCAGTTGCCTCCGGAACCCTCGTACGCCTATGAACCTTGCACGGGGTGTGCAATTTCGCTACTGCTCGTCCACGCTGCCGCCATCTTCTTCCTGGTGATCGCTTGCGGAACAGCAAGACGTCTTCTTCCTGGTGACTGATTAGATTTTTGGGAAGCGATTTCGTGACTACTTGTCCACGCCACCGACGTCTTCTTCCTGGTGATCGCTCGCAGAACAGCAAGGTGTCTTCTTCCTGTTGACTGTTCATGGGACTGCACGGCGAACACCTTCCTGCATCGACTGTGCTCCATGACTTCGAGCAACACACTATGTCTGGTGCGAATGGAACCTTCGATGCCCTTGGCATGGGACCCTCCGCTGGGTACATTCTTTACTCTCTGATCGGTATGTCATACTTGCATGTTGTTGCGTTTGTTAGTGATATACACATGCAAATATATGTCGTCACGAACCTGCTGATGTTTTATTTCTGGATTAAATTGACCATGAAAATGCCTAATTATTTAACAATTCAAAAACTAATGTTAGGCAATTTTCTATCAGTGATTTTGCTGCTGCTTTGAAGCCGAATATCTTTGATGGCAAGAATTTCATGATATGGCGTGCCAAGATGGTGTTGTGGTTGACTGCTATGAATTGCTATTATGCCGCACAGGGGAAGCCTGAACAATATACTCCTGAGGAGGAGCAAAAGTTCTTTGCTGCCGATAACCGGTTTCGAGGCGCCGTGATTAGTGCACTTCACAGTAAGTATGAGAAAAACTACATATCTTGCACATCAAGCAAAGAATTATGGGATGCTCTTGAGGCAAAGTTTGGAGTTTATAATGCTGGTAGTGAGTTGTACCTTTATGGAGCAGCTGTGTGACTACAAAATGGTTAAAAACCATTCTGTAGTGGAACAGACTCATGAGATACAAGCGCTAGCAAAGGAACTAAAACATTTTCCATGTTTGTTGCCCGACAAGTTTGTGGCCGATGGTATAATCACTAAGCTGCCACCTTCTTAGAGGGATTTTGCTACTTCTCTAAAACATAAAAGACAAGAGTTTAACGTGGCTGAGCTTATTGGATCTCTTGATGTTGGGGAGAGGATGAGAGCAAAAGATAACTGTGGAAAAGGAGTTGAGTCTTCCGCTGCCAATATGGTGCAGAAGAAAAACTCATTTGCATCCCGTAATAAAAAGAAGAAGAACATGCAAGAGAACAACAATACAAAGCCTAAGTAAACTGCTAAGTTTAAGAAGAAAAACAAGAAAGGTGGAGGTTGCTTTGTTTGTGGGAGTGATGAACATTGGGCAAGCACGTGCCCAGACCGCAAATATAAGCAAGAAAAAAAATCAGCAAACATGGTAATTAGTGAGACGGGTGGAGGAATATCTAGGTATAGTAATTCTTTACCTTTTGTTCTTTCAGTTTGTCTTTCACCTGAGTGGTGTATGAATAACGGTGCTAATATTCATGTGTGTGCTGATGTTTCTTTGTTTACTTCCTATCAGGCCAGCGTGACTGGAGCCTTGCTGATGGAAAATAGTTCATGTACGCATGTTCTTGGTGTTGGTACGGTCGTTCTGAAGTTTACTTTGGGAAAAACGGTGCTATTAAAGAACGTGCAGCATGTCCCCTCCATCAAGAAGAATCTTGTTAGCGGTTCTCAAATGTGTCGCAATGACTTTAAAATTGTGCTTGAGTCCAATAAGTGTGTTGTGTCGAGACATGGAACATTTGTTGGAAAAGGTTGATGATGTATATAATAAAGTAGTGAACAATGTTAATATTTCGGATGAGTCGAATATATGGCATTCACGACTTTGTCACATTAATTTTGGCTATCTCACGCGGCTTGCAAATCTGAATTTAATCCCAAAATTTAACTTAGTCAAATATTCTAAATGTCAGGTGTGTGCAATCAAAGCAACCGTGCAAGCCTCATAAGGCTGCTGAGGCGAGGAACTTAGCATCATTAAAACTCGTTCATTTTGATTTATGCGAAATAAATGGCGAATTAACTAAAAGCGGTAAATGATACTTCATGACATTTATAGATTATTGTACTAGATTTTGCTACATGTATTTACTGAATACTAAAGATGAAGTGTTGCATTATTTTAAAGTCTATAAAGCTAAGGTAGAAAATCAACTTTAGAAGAAAATCAAACGTTTACGATCTGATCGCGGGAGAGAATATTTCTCAAATAAATTTTCTAAGTTTTGCGCGGTGCACGGAATTATTCATGAGAGGACGCCACCATACTCACCACAGTCCAATGATTGCAGAGAGAAAGAACCACACTCTAACTGATTTGGTTAATGCCATGTTAGAGACTGCAGGACTATCTAAGAAATGGTGAGGTGAGGCTATATTGACAGTGTGTCATGTCTTAAATAGGGTGCCTACAAAGAATAAAGAAATTACACCATTCGAGGAATGGGAGAAGAGATTAAATCTCTCTTACCTGTGAACTTGGGTTGTTTGGCAAAGGTTAATGGGCCAATAAACAAAAAATAAAAGCTTGGACCAAAGGCCGTTGATTATGTTTTTCTTGGTTATGCTATTCACAGCGTGGGTTATAGAATTTTAATTATAAATTCTAGTATTCCTGAAATGGTTGTTGATACAATCATGGAATCTAGAGATGTTATATTTTTTGAAAATGAATTTCCCATGAAAAATGCTTCTAGCACGACTGGTCATAAATTTATAATTCCCCATGAGCATGAAAATTTTACTTCGATAAAATAAATTAAGGAACCCCATATGCAAAATCCTGAGGAGGATGACACTATAGTCACTAGAAAAATTAAGAGACAGAGGACTGCAAAATCTTTTGGTGATGAGTATATTGTGTACCTTGTGGATGATACACCAACGACCATTGAAGAGGCATATTCCTCTCCTGATACTGACTTATGAAAGAAAGCAGTACAGAGTGAGATGGATTCTATTTGTCTAATGGAACTTCGAAAATAGTTGATCGTCCTTATGTGTGCAAGCCTATAGGGTGCAAATGGGTGTTTAAGAAAAAACTTAGGCCTGATGGTACTATCAAGAGGTACAAGGCAACACTTGTAGCCAAGGGTTATACTTTAAAAAGAAGGTGATGATTTCTTTAATACTTATTCATCGGTTGCTCGATTGACTACAATTCGAGTTTTGATTTTTCTGACAACCTCTTATGGTCTTATAGTTCATCAAATAGACGTTAAGACGGCTTTCCTAAATGGAGAGTTAGAGGAGGAGATCTATATGAATCAGTCGGATGGGTTTGTAGCAAATGGTCAAGAAGGCAAGGTGTAAATTATTAAAGTTATTATATGGCCTAAAACAAGCTCCTAAGCAGTGGCATGAGAAGTTCGACATAACTCTAACATTTGCTAGTTTTGTTATGAATGAAGCTGATAAATGTGTGTACTATCAGTATGGTGGAGGTGAAGGAGTTATTTTGTGCTTATATGTTGATGACATACTAATTTTGAATCTAGCCTCAAAGTGATTGAGGAGGTGAAGGAATTTTTATCTAATAATTTTGAGATGAAAGATTTGGGAGAGGCTGATGTTATTCTTAATATCAAGCTTCTGAGAGAAGGTGATGGTGGGGTAACTCTGTTACAATCCCACTACGTGGAAAAGGTTGAAAGTCCCGAGTTTGGTTTTGGCTAATTGATGAAACCTAGGACTAACCTTTGTATCTAAGTGGATGATTTAGATAAAGGTGGTCATTGAATATGAGACATGACATTGACTCATATGACCAAGATGGTGAAGACCAAGATGAGGCTTGGCTCGATGGACCGGTTGTGAAGGTGAAGGGCAAGTCGAGGCTTCGAAGCGAAGGACCATGCGATGGTGAAGCTTGAGCAAGACTTAGCGCCGACGGACCGATGCAACGGTGAAGAGCAAGTAAAGTCAAGGTCAATGGATCGAGACGGTCATGTGATGATATGAAGTGGATCATATCATCTGGAGAAACAAAATGGGCTCAAGGCAAAGGTATAACCATAGGGCCATTTTGTTTTACACTCAAGACACCATAGAGGGTGTGAGTGGCTTAGGATCGATAGCCGAACTATTAAGAGAGGAAGTCTTATCGGTTATTCGATGCACGGGTGCCACTAGGTGAATTCATGAAGTGCATTGCATGTAGGGCCTAGTGAGCTAATTGGAAAACCTTTGAAAATGATTGAGAAAAAGCTAACACACAAGCACATGGAGATGTACACTTGATGGTGTTGGCACATTTGCAAAGGTGGCGTTGGTCGCGCTGTGGTTTGCGGGTAG
This sequence comes from Saccharum hybrid cultivar R570, assembly GCA_038087645.1. Taxonomy (NCBI): domain Eukaryota; kingdom Viridiplantae; phylum Streptophyta; class Magnoliopsida; order Poales; family Poaceae; genus Saccharum; species Saccharum hybrid cultivar. The sequence continues at coordinate 154,024 of JAQSUU010000694.1, read as the reverse complement.
AGAGGGGTTTGGGTTCCTCTCTCCCTCCCGCCGAGCGTGCGAGCGCAGGATTCAGGCGATTTCGGGGAAATGAAATGCCTATTTTCCACTACGCCGGAAGTCGGAAAAGTAACGGAGGCAAACGGGGTCACTGAGGTGACCGGACGCTGCACCGGACGCGTCCGGTCGGTACAGCGCAGTGTCGGGCGCGCGGGTTAGGGTTTGCAACCGGCGCGTCCGGTCACTCGCGGGACCGGTGCGTCCGGTCATGTGCCCAGAAAAGAACTGCGGTTAGCAAGGAGGATCGGACGCTGGGCGCGTCCGGTCACACGCGATCGGACGCGTCCGGTCGTTGAAGGAGCTTACTGGACTCACACCGGACGCGGGCACTGTCGCGTCCGGTCGTTGCGAGGAGCGCGTCCGGTCGTTGGTTTGACCGTTGAGGGTCAGTGACCGTTGGAGCATCGGACGCGGTGGAGCGCGTCCGGTCGTTTTGAGAGGCGCGTCCGGTCATGGGATTTGACCGTTGGCGCAGTGACCGTTGGAGCACCGGACGCGGTTGAGCGCGTCCGGTCAGTTTCGACCGGCGCGTCCGGTCGTCCCGAAAAAACGGTCAGTGGAGTTGCAACGGCTCTATTTGTTTGGGGTGCTTATAAATACTCGTTGGCCGGCCCTTGGGGAGGTATCTGGGCATTTCTAACACTCTTGTGCATCCTTTGAGCAAAAGCAACTCCTCCCACTCATCTCCCTTGCTTGATTGCAAATCAAAAGTGAGATTGAGTGATCCCAAAGTGCATTGCATAGCTTGAGGGCATCTAGTGGCACTTGTGGGTGGTTTAGCCGGTGGATTTCTTGTTACTCTTGGAGAGTACCGCTCCTAGCCAGCTTGGAGATTGTTGGAGGCGTTGGCAAGAGAAGGTGATTGTTCTTGGCCACCTCCGGTTGTTTGTAAGAGGTTCTTGTGCTTTCCTCGGCGGGACGCCAAAAGCAACTCTATTGGATTGCGCGTGTCATTGAGCTACCTCACTTGAGAGTGGAGTCTTGCGGTGCCTTGCGGGGCGTGCCTTGAGGGGCAAGTGACTTGAGGGTCACACCGAGGAACCATCTAAGTGTTGGTCGACACAACCGGTGACGTAGCTTGTCGGTGCACAAGTGAACACCGGGTGAACAAAAATATTGTGTCTCTTGTCTCCCGGTGATTGGTCTACATTTTGAGTTGTTGTCAATATTAATTGATTGTATATCATCTTGGTGATTGGCAACATCTTCTCTCCACCGTCGGTATAAGATTCACAATCCTATCTCTTGCACTTATCTTTACTAGATTATCTTGTGTTGCTCTAGTAGTAGCTTGGCTAGTAGTGTTGTTAGCTTGTTCTCTAGTGTAAAATTAGTGACATAGCTCTTGTGTGAACTAGAGATCATAATCTACTAGACTTGTGGATAGGAGGCTTGCATCACAACCTTTGGCTAAGCAAAACTTGCTTTACGCCGTTTGTTATTCTAACAAGTTTGCTTAGTGGTGCTTGTAGAATTTTTATAGGCTATTCACCCCCCCCTCTAGCCATCTAGGACCTTTCAAGTGGTATCGGAGCCGTGGTCACCGATTTAATCAAGGCTTAACATCCTTCGGTGTGAAAAATGGCTCATATTGTGTTCAATCATGTTGGGGGCAAGCCACCGTTCTTTGATGGTGTTAGTTCTTTTGCTCATTGGAAGAGAAAGATGACAATGTACCTTGGTTCTATTCATGAGAGAGTATTGCAAGTCACCGAGAATGATTTTGCTATCATTGATCCCAATCATCTCACCGATGAAGATAGAGCAAATAGAACATGCAATAGAATGGCTCTCAATACACTCTATAATGGTATTGACACAAAAGTGTTTGAGGGCATCAAAGATTTGGAATTGGCTAGTGAAGTATGGACAAGGTTGAGTGAGACATATGAAGGCACTAAGGTTGTGAAGAGTGCCAAGCTATATGGGCTCAAGAGTGAGTTTGAGAACTTCAAGAAAAAGGATGATGAAACAATCATTGAAATGTTTCATAGATTGCAAGTGATAGTCAATGATCTCAAGAGCTTAGGGCACAAGACTCAAGATCAAGATTTTTGTCACAAGTTCTTATTAAGCTTACCTAGAAGATTCAAGATGTTGATCATGATGTTGCAAAGAGATGGGCTTGAAGCAATGAAGCCTAATGATTTGCTTGGTGAAGTATTAACCTATGACAAATATGATCAAGATGTTGATGACAAGGAGAAGGTGGAAGATGAAAAGAAGAAGAAGACCGTGGCGTTCAAGGCCATCTCCTCCAAGGGCAAAGCTACCATCATTGAAGAAGAAGACAATAGTGAAGATGAAGATTATGAAATTGATGATGAGGCATTTGCTTTTGTAGTCAAGAAAATGGGTCACATGTTCATTAAGAGAAGAGGCTTCAAAAAGAGAAATGACAACTTCAAGAGCAATGAGCAACAAAGGAGGTGCTTCAATTGTGATAGCACCGAACATCTTCAAGCCGAATGTCCCTATGATAAGAAGAAGAACAACAAGAGGGGCAAGTTTGAGAAGAAAAAGAAAGAAGCCAAGATAACATTCAAGAAAGGCAAGAATGGAGTCTATGTGGCCACTTGGGAAAGTGATGATGATGAAGAAGAAGAAGAATCATCCAACAAGGCTTTTGCTTCCATTGCTATTAACAAGAAGCCTTTACTATTTGATTCATCCTCTTCATGCTTCATGGCCAAAGAAGCTAAGGTATTATATGATGAAAGTGATGATGAAAGTGAAATGGAATATGTTCATGATAGTGATAATGATAAATATGATAATGAAAATGATGATGATGATGAACCAACTAAAGAACAACTATATGACTTGTTGCAACAAACTAGAGACATAGCTATTGCCAAGAACAAGGAGTGCAAGAAACTTTCAATGAAAGTAGCAATACTTGAGAAAGTTCTTGGTGAGCTTAAGACCACTCATGAGAGTCTAGTGGAAGACCATGAGGATCTTGGTAAGGCTCATTCCAAGCTTGAAAAGGCTCACTCATTGCTACTTGAGCAACAAGAAAAGAAGGAGGTTGTTGTATCATGTGATATAGGTGTTACATGTGATATAATTGATGAATCCTTTAATGAACCTATCATCATATCAAATACTAACCCTTCTTGTAGCTCTTCATCCACCACCACCAACTCTACCTCTACTACTAGTGATGGTTTCACTTGTGATGCCTCACTAATGGTTGAGAATAAGACTCTCAAGAGAGAGGTGGATGAGCTCACTCACGCCCTAGGCAAGGCCTATGGTGGTGAGGCCCGCTTGCTTAAGTGCTTGGGTAGCCAAAGGTTCTCTCTTAACAAAGAGGGATTGGGCTACACCCCCAAGAAAGGCAAGTCGGCCTTTGCAACTCCAAAGCCTAGCTTTGTAAAGGGCAATGGTCGGTTTTGCAATAGATGTAAGCAAGTTAGGCACCTAGAGCATATTTGCAATAAAAAGAACCAAAGCAAGAACTTTGTTAATGCTATACCTTTTGATTCTTGCTATGTGCTTACCAAGGGTGTGAAGGGTGTGCAAGCTAAGTTTGTTGGTACACCAATTGTGGGCCCAAAGAAGAAGGCTATTTGGGTACCAAAGAGCTTAGTTACTAACCTACAAGGACCCAAGCAAAAATGGGTACCTAAGCTTCATTGATTTGCTTGTAGGTCAATTACAAAGCCGGAGGAAGGCATTGGATTATTGATAGTGGGTGCACTCAACACATGACCGGTACATCAAGAATGTTTGACTCAATCAATGACAATGATAGTGGTGTTGATTCTATCACATTTGGCAATAACAAGAAAGGCAAGGTTATTGGCTTGGGCAAGATTGCAATATCAAATGATATGAGTATCTCCAATGTGTTGCTAGTCGAAAGCTTGGATTTCAATCTTCTATCCGTGGCACAAATATGTGATCTAGGCTACAAATGCATCTTTGGGGTTGATGATGTGGAAGTTATTAGTGTGGATGGTTCAAATGTGGCATTCAAGGGCTTTAGATATGAGAATCTCTACCTAGTTGACTTCAATGCTAGAGAAACTTCTTTGACAACTTGCTTAGTCTCCAAATCAAGCATGGGTTGGCTTTGGCATAGAAGGCTTGGTCATGTTGGCATGAAACAATTGAAGAAGCTTACAACTCACAATCTTGTCAATGGTTTGAAAGATGTTGAATTTGAGAAGAATAAGCTTTGTAGTGCATGTCAAGCCGGGAAGCAAGTTGGAAGCTCACATCCAAAGAAGAGTACAATGAGCACATGCAAAGCATTTGAATTGATGCACATGGATCTATTTGGACCAACAACATATACAAGCATAGGCGGCAACAAGTATGGCTTTGTCATAGTGGATGACTTCACAAGATTCACATGGGTATTCTTTCTTAGTGACAAAAGTGAAGTGTTTGACACCTTCAAGACATTTCTCACTAGAGTTCACAATGAGTTTGAGATTAGAATCAAGAAAGTGAGAAGTGACAATGGAAGTGAGTTCAAGAATACAAGAATTGAAGAACTTTGTGATCATTATGGTATTGGACATCAATTCTCGGCCAAGTACACTCCACAATCAAATGGCCTAGTTGAGAGGAAGAATAGAACATTGCTTGATATGGCTAGATCAATGCTTCATGAGTACAATGTGAGTCAATCATTTTGGGATGAAGCAATCAATACCGCTTGCTACTACATCAATAGACTATATTGTCATCCATTGCTAGAGAAGACCCCATATGAGTTACTTCATGGAAGAAAGCCCAATATTTCTTACTTTAGGGTGTTTGGTTGCAAATGCTATATCTTGAAGAAGGGCACTAGATTGGGGAAGTTTGACAAGAGATGTGATGAGGGGTTCCTACTTGGATATTCAACTACAAGCAAAGCTTATAGAGTTTGGAACAACTCAAGTGGCATTCTAGAAGAAGTCCATGATGTGCAATTTGATGAAACCAATGGGTCACAAGATGAAGAAGAGAATCTAGATGATGTTAGTGGAACTCTATTGGTGGAAGCAATGAAGAACATGGACATTGGGGACATTAGAGCAAAGCAAGTTATTGATATTCAAGATGATGATAAAGATCAAGTGCTCAATTCACCATTCAAGCTAGTTAGTGACTCTCAAGTGCAAGTACAAGGTGCTAGTTCATCTCATCAAGATACATCAAGTGATCAACCAAGCTCAAGCAATCAAGTGCAAGTACTCCAACCACAACATGTTGCAAGAGATCACCCCATTGATAGTGTTATTGGTGATATTAGAAGTGGTGTGCAAACAAGATCAAGATTGACTATGTTTTGTGAGTATGCATCATTTGTGTCAACCATAGAACCAAAGAAGATAGAAGAAGCTTTGAGGGATGCCGATTGGATCATGGCTATGCAAGAAGAGCTTAACAATTTCACAAGAAATGATGTTTGGGAATTGGTAGAAAGGCCAAATGACTACAATGTGATTGGAACCAAATGGGTGTTCAAAAACAAGCAAGATCAAGATGGCATTGTGGTGAGAAACAAAGCAAGACTAGTTGCTCAAGGTTACACTCAAGTTGAAGGTCTTGACTATGATGAGACATATGCTCCCGTGGCAAGATTGGAGGCAATAAGGATTCTATTGGCTTATGCTTGTGCACACAATATCAAACTATATCAAATGGATGTCAAAAGTGCATTTCTCAATGGGATCATCAATGAGTTAGTATTTGTTGAGCAACCGCCCGGATTTGAAGATGACAAGAAACCCAACCATGTCTACAAGTTGAAGAAGGCTTTATATGGCTTAAAGCAAGCACCTAGAGCATGGTATGAGAGGCTAAGGGATTTCCTTCTCTCTAAGGGATTCAAAATGGGCAAGGTTGATACTACTCTATTCACCAAGAAGATTGGAAATGATCTATTCATAGTGCAAATATATGTTGATGACATCATCTTTGGATCAACCGATCAAGCTTATTGTGAAGAATTTGGTGCTATGATGGCCAAAGAGTTTGAAATGTCTATGATTGGTGAACTTAGCTACTTCCTTGGTCTCCAAGTCAAGCAATTGAAGAATGGAACATTTGTGAGTCAAGGGAAATACATAAGGGACATGTTGAAGAAGTTTGGAATGCAAGATGCAAAGCCAATTTCAACTCCAATGGGCACAAATGGCAATTTGGATAGTGATCTTGATGGCAAAATGGTGAATCAAAAGGAATATCGGTCTTTGATTGGAAGTCTACTCTATGTCACCGCATCAAGGCCGGATGTCATGTTTAGTGTTTGCATGTGTGCTAGATATCAAGCCTCACCTAGAGAAAGTCATCTCACGGCGGCAAAAAGAATATTGAGGTACTTGAAGCAAACAAGAAATGTTGGACTATGGTATCCCAAGGGGTCAAAGTTTGAATTGATTGGATATTCGGACTCCGACTATGGGGGTTGCAAGATCAATAGGAAAAGCACAAGTGGCACATGTCAATTACTTGGAAGATCACTTGTGTCATGGTCCTCAAAGAAACAAAATAGTGTGGCAATCTCTACCGCCGAAGCCGAATATGTGAGTGCGGGGAGTTGTTGTGCACAATTGCTATGGATGAAATCAACTTTGAAGGATTATGGCCTCAACTTCAAGAATGTGTCGTTGCTATGTGATAATGAGAGTGCAATCAAGATGATACAAAACCCGGTTCAACATGGAAGAACAAAGCATATTGACATAAGGCATCATTTCATTAGAGATCATCAACAAAAGGGAGATATTGCCATTGAAAGTGTTGGCACCGATGATCAACTTGCCGATATTCTCACTAAGCCACTTGATGAAAAGAGGTTTTGCAAGCTAAGGAATGAATTGAACATTCTTGATTTCTCAAACATGAGTTGAATGCACCCCACCCACTTATTGACATGCCTCTCCTTCGACATTGCAAGGTAAAGTTGATTGACATGTCATTCATTCTATGCTAAGGACTTGATAGAGCATGTAGACATAATAAGTGGTACGCATAAGCATTCATGATAAATCAAATGAATTTGATGGATATATGTTACCACTATTGCTTCTATGCTTACTTTGATCTAGTGGTGGCATATGACATGTTTGTGAGCTTGTAAACCTAGTGTTGAATCTAGAAGATTTGCTATAAGTGGTTAATTCAACATAGGCAAGATAACCCTTATTTTGAGGAGTGAAGAAGCTTGTCTTTGGTTCAAATCGAATTAAATATCTTTGGCAAGTATTCTAGGTTAAACCATATTTGATAATTTATTTAACCTTACATGTGGTAACGAATTTATTTCAATCTACTCCATCAAACACTTTTCTTTCTCTCCACAATTTGATCCTATTTTTTTTGGGTAAGTTGTTGACAAAGGGGGAGAGAAAAAGTTGATTCAACTTGATAAAGGGGTAAATAAATTTTATGATGCGAAAAAGATGATTCAACTTGATAAAGGGGTAAATAAATTTTATGATGCGAAAAAGATGATTCAACTTGATAAAGGGGTAAATAAATTTTATGATGCGAAAAAGATGATTCAACTTTGATAAAGGGGTAAATAAAATTTATTGATGCACACAAGTAGGGGGAGCAAGCTCATAAACAAAGTTGTTGCATTTGTTTGTGCATTCTCATATGACTTGCTCATTGCACATATATTTAAAATTCAATATACATGCTTGTGTGGTGCAATGCTAGTATAAAACTTGGATGATGAAATGATCTACTAGCATGCATAGGAATAGTTTTACTTGTGGTATCTAGACATGCCTAAAGCTTTACAAGTGGTTAGCTTTACAAGTGGTCCAAGAACCTTTACATATAATGTTGATCTCACGGGGTTCTTGAGTTTTGATGGATGTCTAGTTACTTCATGATGCTAAGGATGGTGTAAAAGGCAACTCCGATTGGTATCACGCTTCAAAGGTCCATCTCTTACACCTTAGCATCATTTTGGTAGAATTGCTCTCCCAACACTTCTATCCATGCATATGTGCAAAGCTTTCAATCCAAACTCTATGCACATATGTAGGGGGAGCTAATACTACCAAAATCGAGCTTGTGATAATTGTCCAAACCTTACTTATGAGCAAAATGATTGGACAAGTATGACAAGTTCAAAACTTTTATTATCAAAATCATCTTTGTGAGGGTTGTCATCAATTACCAAAAAGGGGGAGATTGAAAGTCCCGAGTTTGGTTTTGGCTAATTGATGAAACCTAGGACTAACCTTTGTATCTAAGTGGATGATTTAGATAAAGGTGGTCATTGAATATGAGACATGACATTGACTCATATGACCAAGATGGTGAAGACCAAGATGAGGCTTGGCTCGATGGACCGGTTGTGAAGGTGAAGGGCAAGTCGAGGCTTCGAAGCGAAGGACCATGCGATGGTGAAGCTTGAGCAAGACTTAGCGCCGACGGACCGATGCAACGGTGAAGAGCAAGTAAAGTCAAGGTCAATGGATCGAGACGGTCATGTGATGATATGAAGTGGATCATATCATCTGGAGAAACAAAATGGGCTCAAGGCAAAGGTATAACCATAGGGCCATTTTGTTTTACACTCAAGACACCATAGAGGGTGTGAGTGGCTTAGGATCGATAGCCGAACTATTAAGAGGGGAAGTCTTATCGGTTATTCGATGCACGGGTGCCACTAGGTGAATTCATGAAGTGCATTGCATGTAGGGCCTAGTGAGCTAATTGGAAAACCTTTGAAAATGATTGAGAAAAAGCTAACACACAAGCACATGGAGATGTACACTTGATGGTGTTGGCACATTTGCAAAGGTGGCGTTGGTCGCGCTGTGGTTTGCGGGTAGAGAGGGGTTTGGGTTCCTCTCTCCCTCCCGCCGAGCGTGCGAGCGCAGGATTCAGGCGATTTCGGGGAAATGAAATGCCTATTTTCCACTACGCCGGAAGTCGGAAAAGTAACGGAGGCAAACGGGGTCACTGAGGTGACCGGACGCTGCACCGGACGCGGTCACGGTGTGACCGGACGCGTCCGGTCGGTACAGCGCAGTGTCGGGCGCGCGGGTTAGGGTTTGCAACCGGCGCGTCCGGTCACTCGCGGGACCGGTGCGTCCGGTCATGTGCCCAGAAAAGAACTGCGGTTAGCAAGGAGGATCGGACGCTGGGCGCGTCCGGTCACACGCGATCGGACGCGTCCGGTCGTTGAAGGAGCTTACTGGACTCACACCGGACGCGGGCACTGTCGCGTCCGGTCGTTGCGAGGAGCGCGTCCGGTCGTTGGTTTGACCGTTGAGGGTCAGTGACCGTTGGAGCATCGGACGCGGTGGAGCGCGTCCGGTCGTTTTGAGAGGCGCGTCCGGTCATGGGATTTGACCGTTGGCGCAGTGACCGTTGGAGCACCGGACGCGGTTGAGCGCGTCCGGTCAGTTTCGACCGGCGCGTCCGGTCGTCCCGAAAAAACGGTCAGTGGAGTTGCAACGGCTCTATTTGTTTGGGGTGCTTATAAATACTCGTTGGCCGGCCCTTGGGGAGGTATCTGGGCATTTCTAACACTCTTGTGCATCCTTTGAGCAAAAGCAACTCCTCCCACTCATCTCCCTTGCTTGATTGCAAATCAAAAGTGAGATTGAGTGATCCCAAAGTGCATTGCATAGCTTGAGGGCATCTAGTGGCACTTGTGGGTGGTTTAGCCGGTGGATTTCTTGTTACTCTTGGAGAGTACCGCTCCTAGCCGGCTTGGAGATTGTTGGAGGCGTTGGCAAGAGAAGGTGATTGTTCTTGGCCACCTCCGGTTGTTTGTAAGAGGTTCTTGTGCTTTCCTCGGCGGGACGCCAAAAGCAACTCTATTGGATTGCGCGTGTCATTGAGCTACCTCACTTGAGAGTGGAGTCTTGCGGTGCCTTGCGGGGCGTGCCTTGAGGGGCAAGTGACTTGAGGGTCACACCGAGGAACCATCTAAGTGTTGGTCGACACAACCGGTGACGTAGCTTGTCGGTGCACAAGTGAACACCGGGTGAACAAAAATATTGTGTCTCTTGTCTCCCGGTGATTGGTCTACATTTTGAGTTGTTGTCAATATTAATTGATTGTATATCATCTTGGTGATTGGCAACATCTTCTCTCCACCGTCGGTATAAGATTCACAATCCTATCTCTTGCACTTATCTTTACTAGATTATCTTGTGTTGCTCTAGTAGTAGCTTGGCTAGTAGTGTTGTTAGCTTGTTCTCTAGTGTAAAATTAGTGACATAGCTCTTGTGTGAACTAGAGATCATAATCTACTAGACTTGTGGATAGGAGGCTTGCATCACAACCTTTGGCTAAGCAAAACTTGCTTTACGCCGTTTGTTATTCTAACAAGTTTGCTTAGTGGTGCTTGTAGAATTTTTATAGGCTATTCACCCCCCCCTCTAGCCATCTAGGACCTTTCAAAGGTGCTGAGTCACTTTGGGTTTAGTGACTGTGAAGTTGCTTCTACACCTTATGACCCTAGTGTGCTATTGAGGAAAAATCAAAGAATAGCAAAGGATCAATTGAGATATTCCCAGATCATTAGTTCATTTATGTATCTTGCTAGTGCAAAAAGACCTGACATCTCATTTACTCTATGCAAGCTGAGCCGGTTTATGTCAAACCTGGGAGATTATCACTAGCGTGCTCTTGAGAGAGTGATGCGCTATCTAAAAGGCACTATAAGCTACGGTATTTGTTATACCGGACACCCTGAAAAGATCAAGATGCCCAAGAGGGGGATGAATTGGGCTTTTCTAAAAATTAATTGCAAGAATTAAATCCTACAAGCCAAACTTCACCCCTAGTGTCTACTAGTGTTCCTTGTGATTCTACCGATAAAAGTTTTGCACCCTAAGTTCTAATCCTAAACTAGCATGGCAATTCTAGGAAAGTAAACAAGCAATGAAAGTAATGCACGAAAGTAAATGCTTGAAAGTAAGGGTTAGGAACACGACGATGTTTTGCCGAGGTATCGGAGAGTCGCCACTCCCCACTAGTCCTCGTTGGAGCACCCGCGCAAGGGTGTAGCTCCCCCTTGATCCGCGCAAAGATCAAATGCTCTCTACGGGTTGATTCTTCGACACTCCATCGCGGCGAATCACCCAAAACCGCTCACAACTTGAGTTGGGTCACTCACAATCTCATCGGATGATCACCAAACTTCCAATCACCACCAAACCGTCTAGGTGATGGCGATCACCAAGAGTAACAAGCTAGAACTCTCACTTGACCACAACAAGCCTAATGAGAAGATGGATGCACACTTGCTACACTCTTGTCACTAGAGAGGATTCTCAAACTTTGATTATCAAATCTCTATCCTCACTAGGGCTCTTGCACTCTCTTGCACTTCAAATGTGTTTCTCAGCTGAACAAATAAGCAAGAGACCTCTAAAAGAGGTGGAGGGGATGTATTTATACACCCCTCAGACAAATCCAACCGTTATCTGTCGAAACAGCAAAACGCGCACAGACCGGACGCGCCGGTCGATATGACCGGATGCGCCAGTCAAGTGTAACGGTCGGAAACCGAAAGATACGCTGAGTGACCGGACGCGCCGATCTGAGATGATCGGACACACCGATCAGAGATGACCGGATGCACCGATCAGAGCTTTACTAGAAATTGACCTGACGCACGACCGCGTCCGATCATAGGTGACCGGACGCGTCAGGTCACCTCGGGACCTTACTGGAACGTGATCGGACGCGCCGATCACTTCACAGTCATGTCTGATTACACTGTTTACCCTCTGGAACACGTGTCAGACTGACCACCGCATTCGGTCCTCTCAAGGACCGCATCCGGTCGATCAGTTAACTCCGCACTGAAGTGTTAGTACTGACCGGACGCGTCCGGTCATGACCAGAACCACGTCTAGTCACAGGTAAACTGCTCAAACGTCTTCTAAACGCGTCGCAACTTGAACCAAGTTGCTTCCAACTGAACTCTGAGCTTTTCTAGAGCTACCTAGTGCTAAGTTTGACAAGTGTGCACCACACCTAAACAAAAGACTCACCTAGGTCAAGCTACTCGCTCATGCCCCCCTTATAGTACGGTCAAAGGAAGAAACAAAGATCCTAACGACTATTCCAGATGTAACTCAACACCTTGACATCCGGAACTAACCGTCCTTAATCTTGTCGTTGATCCTTTGAAAACCGAAACGATTTCCATCTAGGGACATGAATACCATATTGCCCAAAGCAGTTATCATCTCCATGACCTAACTTACCAACGTTTCTGCAAAACACACGTTAGTCATAGTAATAATGCGTTGTCATCAATTGCCGAAACCAACACCGGGGCCTAGATGCTTTCAATCTCCCCCTTTTTGGTGATTGATGACAACACTTAGATTCAGAAGATATGAGTTGAGGTTTTCGATCATGCTTGGTTCACATAAGCATAAAGCTGTAAGCACAAGGGGTTAGTCATTGCTTATGTGTTCCAAGCCAACTGAGTGTACTCACAAGATAAAACATGAAGAATTAGTACACATAAAACATAGCTCATATGAAATCGGAGTAAGGCACGGAAGCACAACCTTATGAGCTAAACACCATTAAGTGACATAAATATAAAGACATAGTCTCACAAACTCAAAGTCACATAATGCAAGTTGAGAAAATAAACATGATGCATGAAGTAGCACACATAAGAACGAAACCCTCTATCAACACTCTCCCTGAATCTATGCTCTCTCTCCCCCTTTGGTATCAACCGCCAAAAACTAATCTAAGGATCTGACGGGGGAACAGAAGCTGTCGTGTCGGGTGCCGAGGAGTGCGAAGTGATCATGAACTGTGAAGTATCCTCCTCAGACTCTGAACTATCAGGCTGACCCTCTGTAGATAGACATGGCAGTGAAACAGTCTAGGTCTATAGAGGAGGTGCAGCAACTGAAGGTATAGAAGCAACGATAGGATCAGTCACTGTCGCCTGAGCCTGAAAGACACCAAAAGTGGGAGGATCTGTAGATACAACTGAAGATGACAGAGTGTCTGTAGTGGCGGCCCCTGTCACTAGAAATGCAGCAGTCTCTAAAGCCAACATGTCTGAGGTAGTCACAAAGGTAGAGTGCGACGGTGTCGGCTGTCCAGTCAGCTCACTGTATGTGGCACTGAAGTCAGGGAATACAGTGCCTGAAAGTAGGTGAGGTCCCGGCTGAGCTAGTGGAGTGAATCCTATCTAGATAGGCGTGTAGCTCAGAGACTGAAACGTCTGCGGTATCTGCTGCTGAGGGGAGGTGTACTAAAAGCTCGGCTGCCCCTGACTCTAAGGTCCACTAGACTGTAAGGCTGGAGTCAGGACAGACGGTGGTGGTGGTACTCCCATAGTGACAAGGTGGCGTAGGAGCTCTAAGTACTACTGCTGAGTGGCTGCCTGCTGCCTCTGCATCTCGAACTACTGTCGCTGGAACTCGAGCTGCTGCCTTTGGAGCTCATCCTGGCGAGCCTGAATCTATGTGAACGCTGTAGCTGAATCCTGTGCCTGTCGCTGCATCTGGATCTCCTGTCGCTCCTGGGCCTGGGTCAACCTCTCAAGTATAGCCACCATGGCTGGATCTGAGCGGGAGGCTAAGCCAGAGCCACCGGCCTCATGGTCGTGAGGCCGAGGAGAGCGGTACCGGAGGATAGGCTGATAATCCTCATTTGTGCTGTCAGTGGCCACATCCTTCGCTTGATCAGCTGGCTGAGCGTCTAGATCTGCAAGCTCTGCCTCGGTAAGACCCTCAACGGTCTCGTCCTGCTCAGCGGCTGTCTCTGGTACCTCTGGCCTCTGACGCTGTCTTGGGCCAGGTGCCTGCTCTCTGGTGACTGAAGCCCACAGCTGGCGGATGTCATACTCTGGGAAGGCTGTGGTGGTATCAGAAATTCCTGCTCTAATCTCTGCAGGCAACTCACAGGCAGATCTGATGATGAAGCAAATCCAGTGAGCATATAGTAGCTGCCTGTGACCCTTGAAGCCCTCTACCAAGGTGTCCTCCATCTCACAAAGCATCAGATCCCAAAGGTCAAACGGGGTCTGTGAGACGAGGTGATGTACAACCCACAACTGTATGTGAGTCAGACCCTCTCTGTATCCAAGCCTCGGAAGAAGTGTCCTCCTCACTATAGCATCCAGTACTCTCGCTATGGGTGTCAGGCTGGCTAGTGTGCGTCGAGACCCCTCGCCAAAAGGCTCACGAAAATAGGGTCGGATCATATCAGTAGGGGCACTGTCCTGCCGTGAGGGCGTCTTAGAGGAGCAGTCTGTCCAAAACACAGCTGATGGATCTTGGTCTCTAAAGCAGGGAGTCTGAGAATCTCCTGTACCCTGGTGCTGTATAATCTGCAGTCACGGCCTCTGAAAGCAAAGTGAATGAACTGATGTGCTGGGTCAATCCACAGTGAGGAGTAGAACTCTCTGACCTAGGTCCCGCAGTATGCTCCTGTCCATCCAAAAAGATCTGATAGTCCAGGCAAAAAGGACAGATGCGGACGAAGCTGCTCACCAACCACCTCAACTAAGGCCTCCAGTCGACAGACTCTCTGTGGTCTGAAAGCAATCCCGCTGTTGACATAGGCCCTGTAGAAGTCCTCGTGCAGAGGAGTGTAGAAACCCTCTGACGCTCGGGGATCCCGCTGAGGTGGGAACCACCGAGTGACCTCAATAAATCTGAGGGCCTAGACCTGTCTGGTTGTAGCACCCCTGAGATCAAAGTGCTCCACAGGGGGGTGACCTCTAGCCCTGGGAGGTGGATGACTTCCACGACGCTGACCCTCTGGCCAGGGAGTGACCTAAGCTCGCGTACGTCCTGAGCGATGACGCTATGGAGTCTGAACTGTCTGCTCCTCAGTCTCCTCTGGATCCTCTATAGGCTGCTCTGTAGGGGCATCCACTGTCTCCTCTGTGGCCTCTATACCGAGTTGTCGACCTTCAAGGTGAAAGCGACTCTCACCAATACGAATACCACTGCTCCTGCCACCTCTCTCTGCTGCCTCTGCTGCATCTGCGACTGCCTGAGCTACCTCTGCCTCTGTAAGAGTTCTCTTCCTTTTCTTGGCAGCAATCTTTACTCGCTTCCCGCGAGCTACCTCTATCCTCCTAGGGGGACTGTCATCCCCGTCACTAGGTGCCCCACCAGCGTTCTTGCAACGAACCATACCGACAAGCGGCTATGCTGAGACAAACTGGAAAGAAGTAGATGATGTACTGACACTCGTGAGGCTTGGCCTCAATCCGTATCCGCAGGCTTGGCCTCGGATTCACAACTGATCACCTGACACACTCAGCACTGACAGGACAAACTGAAACGATAGAATAGATGGATCTACTATAAGCAACATATATTATCTAAAAGATAAGTGAGATCCTAATAGGAGCAAGAATGAAAGGTAAGATATGAAAAGATCGCGATAGCTACCTCGACGAGCGATGATCCGATGAGCGGAAGACGATCTCGATGCGTTAGGGTTACCCGGAGACGGCGATCGAAACCCTGATTACCGAGAGATCGATGATTGAATTAGTAATTCACCGGAAAAATCGACGGTAAACCCTAATCCAAGGAGAAGACGTCACCTTGCGGAGACGGAGACGATCGCGGAGACAAAAACTCGTGAAAAAATCTCGACGAACGAAGTGTGGCTAGGGTTAGGGTTTTTCGTGGCGGTGGGCGAAGTCCTCAGAGGTGGGCGCGGGCGGCAAGGAGAGGAGCACGAGGGTGAAGCTAGGGCTGGCGTGCGGGACTGCTCTAGGAGCACCGGTGGCTTCGGTGGCACGGCTATGGCGGTTGCGCGGCGGCGCTGGGCTGCTGCGGCTCGGTGCGGGCGCGAGCGCGGGCACGGCGACGCTGCGGCACAGCACAGGCGCGGGCGCGGGCGTGGCGGCGCTGTGGCATGGCGCGGGCGCGGCTGCGGCTGCGGCTGCGAGCAGGGGCGCGCGGCGGCGAAGGCACGGCGGCTCGGCGAGGGAAGTGCGGTCGCGACGAGTCGGCGAGATCGGCGGCGCGGAAGGAAAAAGAAGATGGATCGAGATCCAACCATACGGTTAAAAAAGGGTGAGATCCGCTTTTTTGCATGATGACCGGACGCGGTGGTCGAATGACCAGACGCGGTGGAGGTAGCGTCCGGTCACATTCCAGTAAGCTCCTAGAATGACCGGACGCGTCCGATTATCCACGATCAGACGCTGACAGCGTCCGGTTAGGTTTTGCCCGGAAAACTGAAACGGATGACCAGACGCGGTGGTGGTTACCGGGACCGGACGCGGTGGTCGGCAGAGGCGCGTCCGGTGCAGCGTCCGGTTAGAGATTTCGAAGAAAAAACTTCAGGAATGACTGGACGCGCTGGTGGACGCCAAGACCGGACGCGGTGGTGAAGCTGAACCGCATCCGATGCAGCGTTCGGTCCAGCGTTCGGTCACTGTAAAAAGCTCTTTTTCAAACCGTTTTTCGACGCGACTTCTCCCAATCAAGTTCCAATTCAAAGAGACTCAAATAAACACCAATTGGAACCTGATATGAGTGACCTCACTCAAACCCTCAAAATTTTCAAAATATTTTGCCTTAGACTAGTATTATTTTTAAGAAAATATTCAATAAACACCCGAGGAGCAACGTATGGCCATGCAATAGATTTTATGAACCCTTGGGAGCTTCAAATGCTCTCTCTATTCATGGACGAACAAAGAGGTTACTCAAAGCTAAACCGAAGAGAAATGACAAAGCAACAACCATGCATAAGCAATGCAAGACAAGAAAGGAAGGCTAGGTTGCTTGTCAATTTTGATCCATGGTTAGGCTTTTTCACTCCTCCAAAGAAGGGTTATCGTAACCGTGTTAGACAAGTCCTAGATGCATTGCGGGAAAATAAACATGACATAAAAATACAATGCAATGCAAAGGACAACACAAGCTCATTTTTTAAAGTTACTAGAATCAAGCACATTTAGTTTACTTCTCAACCTACAAAAAGTAGCCTCATCTAAAAGTTTAGTGAAGATATCCGCTAATTGATTTTCACTTCTTACACCTTCTAGTGATATATCATTTTTAGCAACATGATCTCTTAGAAAGTGGTGGCGGATATCAATGTGCTTGGTGCAAGAGTGTTGTACCAGATTATTAGCAATTTTAACCGCACTTTCATTGCCACACAAAAGCGGTACCTTTTCAAGAACAACTCCATAGTCAAGGAGGGTTTGTTTCATGTATAGGATTTGTGCACAACAAGCCCCCGCGGCAATGTATTCCGCCTCGGCGGTGGACAAAGCCACACTATTTAGCTTCTTAGATGACCAAGATACTAAGGATCTCCCAAGCAAATGGCATCCTCCGGATGTGCTTTTTCTATCAATTTTGCAACCGGCATAATCCGAATCAGAGTAGCCAACTAGTTGGAATCTAGCTCCTTTGGGGTACCAAAGTCCGATGCTTGGGGTATACTTAAGATATCTTAGGATTCTTTTTACGGCACTTAGGTGAGGTTCTTTAGGGCACGCTTGAAAGCGAGCACACATGCACACACTAAACATGATGTCGGGCCTAGATGCGGTAAGGTACAACAAGCTACCAATCATAGAACGGTAAAGAGTTTGATCGATTGGTTTACCTCCCTCATCTAGGTCGAGATGTCCATTAGTTGGCATTGGGGTCTTGATTGGCTTGCATTCTTCCATCTTGAATCTTTTGAGAAGATCTTTTGTATACTTTTCTTAAGAGATAAAAATCCCTTCTCTCATTTGCTTGACTTGAAACCCAAGGAAGAATGTTAGCTCACCAATCATTGACATCTCGAACTCTTTTGACATAAATTCACCAAATTCTTTGCAATAATCTTCATTTGTTGACCCGAAGATAATATCATCAACATAGACTTGACAAATGAAGATTTCTTCATTAAACTTCTTGGTGAATAGTGTGGTGTCAACCTTCCCAATAGTAAAGCCCTTCTCAATGAGGAAGTCCCAGAGGCGCTCATACCACGCTCTAGGGGCTTGCTTGAGCCCATATAGCGCTTTGAACAACCTATAAACATGATTAGGATATCTAGGGTCTTCAAACCCAGGAGGTTGTTCAACATAGACTAGTTCATTTATGAAGCCATTTAAAAATGCACTTTTCACATCCATTTGATATAGTTTCATATCATGATGTGATGCATATGCAAGAAGGATACGAATGGCTTCAAGTCTTGCAACGGGTGCAAAAGTCTCTCCAAAATCAAGACCTTCAACTTGAGAGAACCCTTTTGCCACTAGTCTTGCCTTGTTTCTTACTACTACACCTTGATCATCTTGCTTATTGTGGAACACTCACTTGGTTCCAATGACTCTTGCGCCTTTTGGATGCTCTTCAAGTGTCCAAACTTGATTGCGAGCGAAGTTGTTCAATTCTTCATGCATGACATTCACCCAATCCGGATCTTGAAGAGCTTCTTCTACATTCTTAGGTTCAAGACAAGAGACAAAAGAGTGATGTTCAACAAAAGAAGTAAACTTTTGAGATCGAGTCATTACACCCTTTGTAGGACTCCCTATGATGAGATCTTGTGGATATGCTCGAAGTAGGGGTGAGTTTCTTCGATCAACCATTTGAGGAGTAGGATGGGGAGCATCAACATCTTGTGCTTGTGCCTCGGCTTGTTGATGAGAGACATGAGTATCTTCATTTTCAACTCTCTCATTCTTGTCATCATCTTGAGGCACATATGATGAAGATGGTGGATTGACAATTTGTACATCGTCTTCATCATCTTTAGGCTTGATGTCTCCCACCGGCATGTTCTTCATGGCCTCTCTCAATGGTTCATCACCTACATCATCACAATTCTCAATTGCTCCTTGGGAGCCGTTAGATTCATCAAATTCCACATCATATGTTTCTTCAACCAAACCGGTGGCATGGTTAAATACTCTATATGCTTTGGACTTTGATGAGTAACCAATAAGAAAACCAATATCACAACGTCTTTGGAACTTCCCTAGGTGTTGACGCTTCTTATAGATGTAGCATTTGCAACCAAACACCCAGAAGAATGAGACGTCCGGCTTTTTCCCATTTAGCAACTCATAAGGGGTCTTGCAAAGGAACTTTTGTAGGAAGAGGCGATTTGAAGCATAGCATGCGGTGTTGATTGCCTCGACCCACAATTTTTCTGGTGTGTTGTACTCATCTAGCATTGTTCTTGCAAGAGTGATCAAGGTCCGGTTCTTTCTCTCAACTACACCATTTTGTTGAGGAGTGTAGGTTGATGAAACTTCATGCTTGATTCCAATTTTATCACAATAAGCTTCAATGTTGGTGTTGTCAAACTCTTTGCCATTATCACTTCTAATTTTCTTTATCTTGACTTCAAATTCATTTTGAGCTCTCTTTGCAAACTTCTTGAAGCAATTTGCCACTTCGGATTTATCATGAAGAAAGAAAGTCCAAGTGTATCTTGAGTAGTCATCCACAATCACTAGGCAATAGAGATTTCCACCCAAGCTCTTGTAAGTTATAGGACCAAACAAATCCATGTGTAGAAGTTCTAGTACTCTTGATGTTGACATGTAGGCTTTGGTTGGATGAGTGTTTGCAACTTGTTTGCCGGCTTGACATGCACTACAAGGTTTGTCCTTCTCAAACTTTACATCCTTCAAGCCTCTCACTAACTCTTTCTTCAATAGCTTGTTGAGAGTGTTCATTCCAACATGAGCAAGCCTCCTATGCCAAAGCCATCCAAGTGTAGTTTTGGTGAACAAACATGTCATCAAGTTTACATCTTCGGAGGTGAAGTCAACAAGATAGAGATTATTGTATCTAAAGCCCTTGAAAATCACTTGCTTGTCATCTATCTTTGTAACAACCACTTCATTTGGACAAAACAAGCGTTGGTAGCCAAGGTCACAAAGTTGCCCAACGGATAGTAAGTTGAAACTCAATGAAGCAACATAGAGCACATTTGAGAGAGAGTGATCATTTGATATTGCAATCTTGCCTATACCCTTGACTTTGCTCTTTGAATTGTCCCTAAATGTGATCTTGTCTTGACATACCCCATTCTCTTCAAGTGAGGTGAATATACGAGGATCACCGGTCATATGTTGTGTGCAACCACTATCAATCACCCAATGAGATCCACCGGTCTTGTAGTTCACCTACACACAAGAGATCAAGCCTTTTGTTTAGGGACCCAAACTTGAGAGGGACCCTTAACTTTCTCAACTAGTGACTTGGCAACCCATATTTTCTTAGGCCTATTCTTGTTAGGGGGACCTAAGAACATGACTTTCATCTTTCCACTTGAGTCCTTTCTAAACATGTAATGAGCATTGAAGGCAAAGGGTCTAGCATGCTTGGGCAAGGGTTGTGGTGGCGGAGTTTTGCACTCATGAGCAAAATGGCCTTCTTGTCCATACTCAACACATCTCTTTGGCTTGGGCTTTGACTTGCTTTATTGTTGTTGAGCTTTGACCTTCTTCTCTTGATTTGCCAAGTACCCAATGCCACTCATATCCATCTTCATGACGGTGTTCATGAGTAGCTCACTTTGCAAATGTTGGCCTCTTATGAACTTGCTTAGGCTGGTCTTGAGATGCTCTTTTTCTTGCTTGAGCTTCTTGTTTTCTTCAATAAGTGACTCATTTGAAGCTTGCTTTTCAAGAACCATCAACTTCTTGTTCTCATTCTTAAGCATCTCATTTTCACTCTTGAGCTTGACATACTCATCATAGTTGTTGGCCTCAACCACACTCTTGCCTTTGCCGCTAGAGCCTTGCTCAAAGTTCTCAATAATCAAATCATCACATGATGTAGCTATATCAATCTTAACAACTTGGTTAGTAGCATTATGTGTTTCGAGGGCAAGCTCATTAGCAACAATAAGAGTATCATAGTTGATTTTCAATACGGTATATTCATCTTTTAGCAAGTTGAGCCTAGTGATGAGTTCACTATGCTTCTTCTCAATTTTATCATGTTTATCTCTAAGCTCCTTGTTAGAAGTTTTGAGCTCCTTAAGAGAGGAAGACATAGTTTCATTTTGATCTTTGAGCTCATCACTAGTCTTATGTGCATTCTCAAGCTTAGATGAGAGTGATTCATTTTCATGTTGAAGCTCATCATTTTCATTTCTAGTTCTTCTTATGATTTTAGAGTATTTGTTCAACAATTTTACAAGTTCATCATAAGAAAGGTGCATCATATTCATCATCACTATCACTATCATCATCATCACTATCACTATTTTGTACCTTTCGATCACCCTTAGCCATAAGGCATAGATGAGTAGTGGAAGATGATGGTGAAGGTGGCAGTGAAGGTGGTGATGAAGATGTCGGTGAAGATGATGATGGCCCAATCACAAGTGCGGCGATCTTCTCTTTTTCATTGTCACTTTCATCGCCGGAGGATTCACATGATGATTCAATGTCGGTGAGCCAATCACCAACAATATAAGCTTTGCCTCCCTTCTTCTTCTTGTAGAACTCTCTTTTTTTTGCCATCTTTCTTTTTGTATGGCTTGTTCTTTCTTTTGTCATCTTCTTCATCACTTGAACCATCTTTCTTGCCCTTGTACTTGTTCTTGTACTTGTCTTTTGGAGGCTTTAGGCATTAATGAGCTAGGTGGCCAAGTTCACCACAATTGAAGCAATCCATTTCGGATATTGGCTTCCTTTTGCTACTTGTGAAGAATTTCTTCTTGCCATCGAACTTGATGCCACTCTTGTTGAGCTTCTTTAGCATCTTGGTGGTCTTCCTCACCATGAGTGCAAGTGATGCATCATCAATACCACTTTCACTTGAGCTTTCTTGCACCATCATGGCTTGGCCCTTCTTCTTTTTCTTTTCATGGCTAGCTTTGAAGGCCAAGTCTTTCTTCTTGGAAGATGATGAGCCCTCTTCCGGAGTGATGTGCATGTACATCTCATGTGCGTTGATCTTTCCCAATACTTGTGTCGGTGTTGCGGCGGAGAGATCACTTTGGTGAAGTACGGTGACAATGTGTCCATACTTCTCAATGGGAAGAACACTCAAGATCCTCCTTGCAACATCCGATTGACTCATTTGAGTGAGTCTAAGAGCATTGAGATCTTCTACAAGAACATTCAAACGAGTGTACATTTCATTAGCACTTTCTTTGGGAAGCATCTCAAAAGAATTAATTTTCTTTAGAGCAATGTGATAGCGTTCCTCACGCTCACTCTTAGTTTCCTCATGGAGAGCACAAAGATTTTCCCACAATTCATGAGCATTTTTGGCATTACACACACGATTGAAGATATCTTTGCCTAAGCCCCGGTGGAGTGCATTTTTGCCTTTGCATTCCACCGGTCGTACTTCTCCTCGTCACCACTTGGGTTGGCGGGATCCCTTATAGGAGAAAGCCCTTCGGTTGCGGCTCTAAGGCACCCAACATCTATGGCTTTGAGGTACGCCTCCATATAAATTTTCCAATATGGAAAATCGTCTCCCTCAAAAGTGGGAGGTGGTCCTTCCCCATTAGACATCTTGCTCTAGGCAGTGAAGCCTAAATAAAGAGCAACACGGCTCCGATACCAATTGAAAGGATCAAGATGCCCAAGAGGGGGGTGAATTGGGCTTTTCTAAAAATTAATTGCAAGAATTAAATCCTATAAGCCAAACTTCACCCCTAGTGTCTACTAGTGTTCCTTGTGATTCTACCGATAAAAGTTTTGCACCCTAAGTTCCAATCCTAGACTAGCATGGTAATTCTAGGAAAGTAAACAAGCAATGAAAGTAATGCACGAAAGTAAATGCTTGAAAGTAAGGGTTAGGAACACGGCGATGTTTTGCCGAGGTATCGGAGAGTCGCCACTCCCCACTAGTCCTCGTTGGAGCACCCGCGCAAGGGTGTAGCTCTCCCTTGATCCGCGCAAAGATCAAGTGCTCTCTACGGGTTGATTCTTTAACACTCCGTCGCGGCGAATCACCCAAAACCGCTCACAACTTGAGTTGGGTCACCCACAATCTCATCGGATGATCACCAAACTCTCAATCACCACCAAACCGTCTAGGTGATGGCGATCACCAAGAGTAACAAGCTAGAACTCTCACTTGACCACAACAAGCCTAATGAGAAGATGGATGCACACTTGCTACACTCTTATCACTAGAGAGGATTCTCAAACTTTGATTCTCAAATCTCTATCCTCACTAGGGCTCTTGCACTCCCTTGCACTTCAAAGGTGTTTCTCAGCTGAACAAATGAGCAAGAGACCTCTAAAAGAGATGGAGGGGATGTATTTATACACCCCTCAGACAAATCCAACTGTTATCTGTCGAAATAGCAAAACGCGCACTGACCGGACA
This sequence comes from Saccharum hybrid cultivar R570, assembly GCA_038087645.1. Lineage (NCBI taxonomy): Eukaryota > Viridiplantae > Streptophyta > Magnoliopsida > Poales > Poaceae > Saccharum > Saccharum hybrid cultivar. Next base: position 130,718 of record JAQSUU010000694.1, on the reverse strand, counting down.
CGCCGGTCGACATGACCGGATGCGTTGGTCAAGTGTAACGGTCGAAAACCAAAAGATACACTGAGTGACCGGACGTGCCGATCTGAGATGATCGGACGCGCCGATCAGAGATGACCGGACGCGTCGATCAGGGATGACCGAACACGTCCGATCATGCAAGAGCTTTACTGGAAATTGACCTGACGCACGACCGCGTCCGATCATAGGTGACCGGACGCGTCAGGTCACCTCGGGACCTTCCTAGAACGTGACCGGACGCGCCGATCACTTCACAGTCGCGTCCGATTACATTGTTTACCCTCTGGAACACGTGTCAGACTGACCACCGCGTCCGGTCCTCTCAAGGACCGTATCCGGTCGATCAGTTAACTCTGCACTGAAGTGTTAGTACTGACCGGACACGTCCGGTCATGACCAGAACCGTGTCCGGTCACAGGTAAACTGCTCAAACGTCTTCTAAACGCGTCGCAACTTGAACCAAGTTGCTTCCAACTGAACTCTGAGCTTTTCTAGAGCTACCTAGTGCTAAGTTTGACAAGTGTGCACCACACCTAAACAAAAGACTCACCTAAGTCAAGCTACTCGCTCATGCCCCTCTTTATAGTACGGTCAAAGGAAAAAACAAAGATCCTAACGACTATTCCAGATGTAACTCAACACCTTGACATCCGGAACTAACCGTCCTTAATCTTATCGTTGATCCTTTGAAAACCGAAACGATTTCCATCAAGGGACATGAATACCATATTGCCCAAAGCAGTTATTATCTCCATGACCTAACTTACCAACGTTTCTGTAAAACACACGTTAGTCATGGTAATAATACGTTGTCATCAATTGCCGAAACCAACACCGGGGCCTAGATGCTTTCACACCCGAAGGTGCTGGAAAGCTATTATGATGCCAACTGGATCTCTTATGCTGATGAGCTTTATGCCACAAGTGGATATGTTTTTTTCTCTTGGAGGTGGTACTGTTTCCTAAAAGTCTTGCAAACAGACTATCTTAACAAAGTCTACAATAAAAGCAGAACTCACAGCATTAGACATCACTAGCTTTGAGGCCGAGTGACTTTATGATCTCCTTATGGATTTACCGGTTATTGAAAAACTCATACCGACTATTTATATGAACTGCGATAACCAGACTGTTATTACAAAGGTTAATAGTTCTAAAGAGAACATGAAGTCTACAAGGCATGTTAAGAGACGACTAAAATCTGTCAGAAAATTGAGAAACTCCGGAGTAATAGCGTTGGACTATGTTCACACGTCTAACAATCTGGCAGATCAATTCACCAAGGATCTGTCACGCAACGTTATAGAAAGTGCATCGAGAGAGATGGGTTTGAAACCCACATGAAATTTACTATAGTGGTAACCTGTTCTATGTGATCGGAGATCCCGTGAAGTAGGAAGGTGAAACAAGTTAGTAGTAAATTATGAGGAAATATCCTTAGTAAGACTCATTTCTGATGCATATCTTTCCTTTCTGTAAAGCAGATTAGTTTTTACCTTAATGTGTTCTAAGTGGCTTGCTAAAACAAAAATGTTATCCTACAGAACATTTTTTGAGGAACACACCTATATGAGTCAGACTGCTGGTCACAGTCTATGAGATTTGGGTGATCTCTAAATACTTATGAAAGACACTAGAGTATGACTTATATACTTTAAATAAAGGGGATGCCTTTTGCAGCCTAGTACCAGCTAAGGACTTTAGTGACATTCACCTCACACAAAACTGTCAATTCAAGGCTTAGTCCATTGTTTAGTTCTAACTGAGTGAAACTATTGCTCTAGATAGATGTTCAACTTAACAGTCTCCATCAAAACATTGGTATATAAAAGAAATGTGGTTCTGAGACTATTTTGTTACGAACCCTAGAGTTTGTTGGGGAATGCTGGATATATATTATGGGCTTGGCCCATATAATATTTAATAAATCAAATAAAACTCTATGGTTCATAACATTAAGCGTTGTATGATTTAATACCGTACGGGATTTTGACTGAACATTGACTTAGCTTATTTGGTTAGAAATTATCCATCTTAATTGAGAAGCTGAGAAAATGACACAAGAGTGCCACACGCACGCACGCGCATCGCCGTGGGCATGGGCGTGGCGTGACGAGGCAGGCAGGCGGTGAGCGAGTGGATGGACAGGCGTGGCCAGGTGTGCGGTGATTAGGTTTTTGAGGAGCGATTTCGTGACTACTCGTCCACGCCACGACGTCTTCTTCCTGGTGATCGCTCGCAGAATAGCAAGGCGTCTTCTTCCTGGTGACCGTTCGTGGGACTGCACGGCGAACATATTCCTGCATCGACTGTGGTCCACGACTTTGAGCAACGCACTATGTCTGGTGCGAATGGAGCCTTCGATGCCCTCGGCATGGGACCCTCCACTGGGTTTTACTCTCTGATTACCGTACTTTGCGTACTTTTTGTATCGATCGTTATGTTATACTTGCATACTGTAACGTTTGTTAGTGATACACACATGCACATATATGTCATCACAAACCTGCTGATGTTTTATTTCTGAATTAAATTGACCATAAAATGCCTAATTATCTAACAGTGCGCCAACTTCGTGGACAAGCAGGTAAGCTACCCAGCAGGCTGGATTTGCTGCTCGCAGGCATCCAGATGCGTACGTAGTACGCTCCATGACAGCGTGGGCAAGTGCTTGTGGAAATGCCGCTGCCGCATAGTCATGCTTGGCGTGAGAGCAGAGGAAAGAGAAAAGGAGAGGGTGAGGGTATAGATGGTCAAATGGACCAGGCACGGGCTCGGCCCAAAAAAGCACGACACTAGCACGGCACGACACGATTAGTGCCAGTGCCGCCACGGGCACGACATGGTTAATGGGCCGGCACGATGGTGGCCTGATTATTCTCAACCTTTGGATTGATTTGGAGTATTGTTGTCCGTTGGATTGATTTGACCTAGCTATAATAGCAACTCCCTCCTCATTCTCTCTCATTCTTCCTCTCCCAGCCATCAACCGTCATTTCTTTCTCTTGGTACTCCTCCCGTCTCCTCTTCCTAAGTCCCAACCGCATAAGCCTATTGCGCCTCTCCGCCTCGCGCTCCCTAGACCGGCGACTGACAGTCCTAGGTCACTCCTCCCCCATTTGTCTTCTCGAGGTGTGGCTACGACGGCAGCAGCACGACGGCGTTTGTGCGAGGCATAGCTGCGGCGGCCCGATGGCGTTCGTGTGAGGCACCGCTATGATGGCGCGGCGACCTCAACGATGATGCGAGGGCGCAGTGGGGCCGAGGAGTGGCTCAATGACAGCGTGTTCATCACGGCAGCGACATGGCTTGCCTCGGCGAGCTCCTCGACTCCTCCCTTGCAGCCACAGGCCGGCACGGCCATGGTGGGCTGCCATACCTTTGAGCACGGCACAGCACGGCTATGGAGACACAGGGCCATGCCCAAGCCGAGAGTGGGGCACGGTGGCCCGAGACGTCACGACACGATAGGACGTCGTGCCGCATAGTGCCGTGTCCCCATAGTGTCGTGCCACATCGTGCCCGTGCTCGTGTCGTGCCGTGCGGCCTAGTTGGCCATGTATAGGTGAGGGAGAGGAAGGCCAGGTAGGGGAAAACGGTCATTTCCCATGCCCGATCCATGCTGGCGCGCAGACCTAGCAAGCCACGTAAGCAAAAGTGGTAAAAATGTAGCAATGTTATGTTTCTAATGGCTATTTTGTAATTGCCATTCTAAAACTGGCATCCGAAGAGGTGACCTCCGTAAGAGCGGTAAATAGTTAAATATCCCACGCTAAAGTGCTTGGTTTCGTAGGTGGCTGGTGCATCTTCAGGGTCCAGCGATGATGCATCCGGAAGGCACGAAAGGCGGAGCCACACTCAGTGAGCCGAAGGGACCAGTGAAGTTATTATTAGAGAGCTCCGGCATCACATTCGGAGTACCGAAGACCTATCACACACATTTATGGAACTGAGGTTGTCGGTGCCAAATGCTGAGGGGGCTTAGAAGTTGCGAATTGATAGGCAATAGGAGAGGTTAGATCCGATATGGACTTTTGTATAGGCCATAAATCTAACAACTTGTAGAATATTGGTCCCGTTCGGCTGTGCTGATAAGTCGGTTGAAAATACTGTTGGCTGATTTGGTGTGAGAGAAAAATACTGTTTTGCCTAAAAAAATAAGCTGAAAAATACGGATTATAAGCCGGATGAACAGGGCCATTATCTATCTACCACATTAAGTTCCAAATTATAATTTGTTTTGCCTTATCTATGTGCATAGCTCTTGCTACGCACCTAGATATACGATGTGTCTAGATATACAATAAGTTGTGTATGAAGAAATACCAAAACGGTTTATAAAACAGGAGTAGTTTTGTAATTTTTCTATTAAATAAATATTATTATTTAACATAATTCTGACAACGACAAGCGGCGGTGGCTACCGCATTGGAGCTGCTAGCGTCCGGACATCCAATCCGACCGCTAACGTTCGAACGCTCGGGCCCACGCTGCTCTGTTTCTCATGCATACGCGTGCCCACATGTGGGTCATGTCTCGATCTGCGCTCACTATGATTTCTCACGCCTGTCGCTCACGCCCCCTCTGCTCCCACACGCACGCTCGGGGGCCTAAAAACATGTGCAACATGCACCCCTAGCAGCTACAAAGCAGGTGGCTGCGACAGGTCACTACAACATGTACAACACCAGATCTATTTTTGCAACATCCAGATGAAACATTTGTCACATACGTCTGAAAACAGATGAAATATTTGGGACATACACTTGAAACACCATTGCAACATGTCCAACATCCCAATCTACTTTTAAAACATCTAGATGCAAATACTTGCAACATACAAAAGAAAACAGATGAAACACTTGAGACATGCGTCTGAAATACTTGCAAAAATCACTTGAAAGCACTTAAAAAGCATTGCAAATATACGTAATATCCAGATAAAACATTTGCAACATATGCAACCTCTAGATAAACACACTTGCAACATACGTCTGAAAAAATAGATGAAATATTTAGAATATGCGCTTATACTTGTACAACCTCGCAACATATGCAATATTTTAATATACTTTTAGAACATCTATATAAAACACTTACAACGTACCTCTAAAACATTTGAAATGTAAATTCACAACATGCATCGTATCCCGGTGCGGTCTCCTCCGCCGTCTATATCGGGGCGCCGGCACGCCGCAGCTGTAGCAGGAGGCAAGACCGAAGAGTTTCTGCACCAGGGCCCGATGCTTCTCCTTGCTCGTCAGGCGAGGCAGGCAGTGGAGGGGGTGGGCACGCGGAATAGGAGCAGAAGCCATGCCGAGAACACGTCAGGAGAGCGCAGGGCGGGTGTGCGAAAGAGGAGCAGGAGCAGCCGGGCAGCGTGGCACGGCGAAGTAGGAGCAGGAGCCGAGGCGAGCGTGGTGCGAGGGTAAAAACGCCGCGGTGGATGCGGCCGATGCATATGGGAAAATATCGCTCTTTCTTCTTTTTCATAAATTATTTACTCTATATGATGTTGTGGTGAGAGGAGCAGGCCCGTGGGTCAGTCGGTAGGCTCAGCTGAAGCGTGGACGGACGGAACATTACAGTTCTCTCTTTTCTTTTTTTTTCTTTTTTTTTTTTGCCAGCACAACCGTTAACTATAATCATGGCCCATGTCCACCGACGAAATCGGCCGGCAAGGCAGGTCGGATGGGCCAGCACCCTCAGAAATCCGTCCAGTGTAGGCCCGAGATCTACCGACCAATCCGTCGAGCTCCACCCACACGAAGGAACAATCGGCCGCCGCCATCGAGACGCCGACGCCGACCTGATCCTCCTGCGCAGCAGGCCCGCAGCCGGACGCTCTCTCCTGTCTGCGCCGTCTCCTCCCGTCCCCCGCTTGCTTTGAGTCCCCTTCCTCTGCTCCGCCACCGCGACGAGCCGACATGTGTGTCTTTACCTTCTTCCTTTTTTCCCTCTCGCGAATCGCGATCCGTTTGATTCCTGTTTGTATGTAGTGCTATGTTGGCGCTCATGGACCAGAGCTTAGGTATTTGAGAATTATGTTGTTAGAGATAATATTAAGGTCATTTGTCACTTTGTTTATAGCTGAAGGCTAGGGAAGAAGCTATTGTTCTGCTCAAGTAGCTCTCGATTGCAATACTGTCATTGTGTAGTCATGTCTGAATTAGACCGTGCAAAAAATACTTCCTCCGTTCCAAATTATAAGTTAACTTTTTGGTTCTATTTTGCTACGTATCTAGACATATTATTATATTATATCTAGATGCATAGCAAAATGGATGTAACGAAAAAAAAGTCAAAGCGAACGGAGGGAGTATTGTTTGGCCACTACATTTCTGAAAATTCCTCTGGTTGAAAATGCCTGCAGGACTGGGTCTTCTAAGAAGCATGAGCTCAAATCTAAGCAAAAATTGGAAAAGAAGCTCAGCTTTTACACAAGTAGGTGTGACCTTTTGTTAAGTTGACGATTTTTTTTTCTATATGATTCTGATTCATAGATTCTGTCATGCTGTTCCTGTCATCTGTCTTTCACTGCCACTATTAGGTGTATGTAAGCCAGACATATGCAGGTAGTATGGTGTTGAGGGTTAAAGTTTGATAGTATGGAAAACTGACTGAATTGCTGACCTTAAGATAAAGGCTTTGGCTTTTGCCATAACAACTTTCTGCTATTGTTGAACATATTTTCTTTTGAGGAGGGGCAGTAGCTCTTCCAATTCACTAAAGAAGAATGGAAATTGCACCAAATAGTTAGCATAACAGAATTTTTCAGCAAAGTTAGTACCTGGGCGGCCTGCATTGTTCAACCCCAAGTGGTTAGGCATTTAGGGGTTAGTTTGTCGTTGCAAATGCCCCCCTTCTAGTTTCTACCTGTACGCAGCAAAGGAAATAGTGTTTTCATTCTTCACTTTTGATGATTTGCATAGTGTAATGTAGAAGAAGAGCTTATAGCTTCATATACTGTATTGCACATACTTTATGAAATTTGACATAAGTTATAACAGGACCTTTTTCAAGTTGGGTCTTTCATGCATTCCATTTGCATTTCCTTACCTTCTTTTTATTTTGCATAATAACATGGCCTATTTCATTTACCATAATTTGTGCTCTTACTCTTGAAAGTGTTGTTTTGTTATTTCAGAAGTAAAAGATGCAGTTACTTCCTTAAATGCTAAGAAGACTATCAGTAAGGTAATTCAAACTCCTCTCCATCGTTACCATAAATAATTGATTTCTTCCCGACTTTCCATGTCTGTTAAACTCTGCAGTTTTGAACATTAGTTTAAACACTAGGTGAGTGCCCGTGCTTTGCTACGGACAAACTGCGGTAATCAACGAAGAGTGCTGGTCAGACATTATACTAAGCAAGCAAGCTGCATGCATATGCATAATACCACAATGATACCTGCTAGCGGGTCAACACAACATAGCAAACTCTCTATTTCATTCAAAATCGCATGTTCAGAAGACAAAGCCCATTACACATAACTCATTCAAGAGAAACGTCACCACATACTCAAAAGGGGCAAGAACTACATCATCACATTCTCAAAATCACTACCAGGTAACAGCCGAACACGAAAACTCACTTTTCTTCATGACTTCATTTTTCATATTTCACAGAGGTAAATCCCTGCCTCCTTAGATGGCGTCACTAATATTGTGGACATCATTATATTATTGATCCTGCAGAAGCAATTAAACAATTATATGCAGGTAAGTAATAGGCAATATAAAGGAGATAATCATATAACTTCAATGGAACTTCTTACTTATATTTGCTTCACTGGTCGTTGCCACTGATGTTGTACTTTGAGTTTTGAAATGTACAAATCGTTACTTTAGTTGATACACTGTGCTGACCAAAACTCTACTTTCATGTGGCCTGCTTAAATAACGAAGATTCATTGAGAAATTTAACGAACAATGAAAACTCTAAGAACAAACGCACAAATATATCATATCTTCTTAATATGAACCAGAACTATTCTGCAATTAAAATATTTATAACAATGCTTTATAACAAATATATCATATCTGTGGATAATACAAGCCATTCAGTTGTTCATGTGAGAAAACTGGTTAGCTAGCATAATGTAAATACACATTACACAGTCATGTGATATTATCCAATTGCATTCTTCTAAAAGATTCAAGATTACCTCGCTTCTAGTAGCAGAACCTCCTCATAGTGAACTACTGAACTTGAGCAGGCATGTCACAGAACCTCATAAATATCGTTAAATCAACATGCAAACACCAAAGCTCAGCCAGCAATAGTGCCTAGCACGCCAAAACCAGCCGTCACGCCACTGCTTTTTTTGGGTTGTGACCCTGCCGCTATACTCAGGTCTTTGATATGGAACCGATGCTGCAATTTCTAGGCACAAATGCATTTTAACTTTTGATGTTATGGCTGTATAGAAGTGAAATGTAAAACGAATATTGCTTTGCTGCTGATCATATCTGCATACCTTAACACTTGCCCACCAGTCCACCAGCCGAACAAGCTGTAACCACAGCAGCTCAGCCAAGAATATTTTAGATGGAAGCAAATATTTTATCAGACAGATTATGATGTACTCGTGAGACTGAGACATAATGGATGAATATCCTAATGGTATACCAGTTGTTGACATCAGCAGCAAAAAGCATGGCTAGCAATCCTCTGTAGGAAGAAAAAAAACAAATAATTTTGAGAAAATGCAGGGAGGGTCTGGGCCGTGCAAACATCCTAGTTAAACAATGGGCCTCTCTCAGCTATGCCTACATTGTGCCAGTAGAGAAAAAAAAGCAGGCCATTCTCACCGGCACCGCACTCTGCCTCCACCCTAAACCAACTCTCGTCGTCCGCTTACACGCGTAGCTGTCACTCATTTCATCAAACTCTAAATTGATTAAACACATACATAATACATATTCTCCATATTGTCATATACCAATTTCAAATGGATGAAACTGACCATCCAGATTGTGCGCTACTGAGAGATCTCCCCTTCAAGAGAGGGACTGGCTTGATGGTCTGTGCAAGCAAGGCTACCACTATTTTTCTCTTGATCAACTAATGAAATTGAAATCTTCATCTGTGATCAACACAACAAGGGGAATCGAAATTAAAAACACTATTAAATTTTGTGCCAAACTACCACTATGCATCTATGGAAAAATCAGCATGCAAGGGACCAGGTATATCAAATCAGGGGAGCCTAGGAGAGGGACGGCAACGACTAACCTGTAGGTGAGTAGGTCCTGTGCGTGAGGGACACGATCGCCGTCCAGTAGCAAGGACGCATGGATGCGTTGCCCATAGGAGATAAAGCTCAGATCTGAATTACCGGCAACCACACTGTGACATGATTCAGGCCAGAGGATATAAATCAAGCGGGCAGATGAGAGTTTCTTATGCCTTGTAAGTCACTGCAAACTCACCACTGCCAATCCTTAGATCATCAGAGAAATTTTCTGTGTTCAGTCAGGCAGACGAAAGTTTTTACACAAACAATTGAAGGAGTGACATAATATATATATTCGGTGGTGTGTTCAAACCACAAAAGCAAAAAAAAAAACAATTCAGACATTGTTAGATGTTGCGCTGGTATACCATCGGGAGCTTGGATTTCTTGCCGTTCCATTGTAGCACTGAGCTTGGATTACCAGGACCCTCACCATCGCTGCCGTTGGGTGGCGACGAGCCATCACCGTCAGCGTTACCTCCGTCACGCAGGTCTGAACACCCGCGCCGCTTCCAGTCTTCCATGAAACCCCACGAGTCCACCGCCGATAACTCTGGTGGTCTGGACGTCTGGTCACTGCTGGAATAAAAAGCCCCGGTGAGAAATCAAGTGTGCCGGTCGTACCGTCTTTGCCGGCGGCAGCGACGAGAGAGGATGGGAAGAGCCATCGGTAGGGCCATGTCCCATCGGAAGAGAGGGAGGGATGGACGATGCGGGAGAGATGGAGGCAAAACACATCGTCGTAGCAGGACGCCAGGGCTGCCACGGCAGCTTCCGACGCCTTTCATGGGTGCTGGGAGACGGACAGGACGTCCGAGTCGAAGGTTTTCTTTTCGATTTTCGTTGGGTGCCGGACGAAGAGGGCAGGGTTGCGGGCTGAGCGGGGGAGCATGGGGAAGAGACGGTTAGGTGCATGCCGTGCGTGGGGGAGAGATTGCGCGGTGCGGACGAAGTATGGCAGTCGGACGAAAACCGTTTTGGCAGACGGGACAGACACTTCGTTCTTCATATAGTAGAGATTAGTTTTCTGCCCACATAAAGAGAATCATATTGTGTAATGCCCTGCCAATTGTGAGGAGTCATTTTGTTCAATGTAAACGTCTGTTAAAAGTTGTTATGTAAACTTCTAAAGTTCTAATCACCTCCTTATCCTAGAAGTTGTGGTATACTACAAATCAACTCACAACCACATTCAATATTTTAGTACTGGTTAATTTGTAGTATTGCTTTTCTGAAGGATACCACACTTTAGTTATAGGGTCAGATGCCCTAACAATTGGTTCATGTCATCATGTGCATTCACTTATTTACTAAGTAATTCAGTATTGGGTTTCAGTGTTTATATCATTTAAACATAGGCTTGCTCCTAAATGTTCATGCCCTTAAGGCTTGAACCTCATATTCAACCTGCATAGAAATTGAGTACAACCAGTTACCAGGCCTAATTTTTGTGAATTGTGCTGAAGAAAAACACAAGAAGTTTAGAACTTCGATCTCAGTCTTTTCCTAGAAACATGAAAAGTAGTTAGCGCTAGTATTAGCTGCTCATGGCTGAGTCGGAATGACAATCAATTTCAGGCTCCTAAATGTTCTTGCAAGAATTCCAGAATGAGCTATGATTGATTGTTTCCAGATTGTTTTGCAATTCTCGTACTGGTAGATCCTCATCTTTGTTAAGGATTTGGATTCTATTGATTTGGGCTAACCCTAGAAGGGTAGCTATATAGGTACCATATATGGGCCACATGGGCCTAGCCACAAGGGCCTAATACAATCACACTCCAACACCCCCCGCAGTCTGAACTACCGGCGCAACGGAGTTCAAGGCTGAACAAGAAAGAAAACAAGAACACAACACACACAGGACCCCCCCGCAGCCACAACTAGCCACTGGAGACGTTGAGGCTGGAGCGAAACTCGGAAAAGGTCGAGGAAGGGAGGCTTTTGGTGAAGATGTCCGCAAACTGGGAGGTGGTCGGGACGTGAAGAACCCGGACGTCGCCGATGGCCACCCGGTCGCGGACGAAGTGTAGATCGATCTCCACATGCTTGGTCCTCTGGTGCTGCACGGGGTTGGTGGAGAGGTAGACCGCGCTGACGTTGTCGCAGTAGACGAGCGTGCTCCTGGCGAGTGGGCGGTGAAGCTCAGCCAGGAGCTGGCGGAGCCAGGCGGCCTCGGCCACGCCGTTGGCCACGACACGGTACTCCGCCTCGGCACTGGAGCGGGAAACCACCGGCTGGCGCTTGGACGACCAAGAGACCAGGTTGTCGCCGAGGAAGACAGCGTAGCCGGAGGTGGACCTGCGGGTGTCCGGGCATCCCACCCAGTCAGCGTCGGTGTAGACAACCAGCTCGGCAGTGGAGGACCGGCCGAGGAGCAGCCCGTAGCCAAGTGTGCCACTGAGGTACCGGAGAAGCCGCTTCATAGCAGCCAGGTGGGGCTCCCGCGGAGCATGCATGTAGAGGCAGAGCTGCTGGACGGCATAAGTGATGTCCGGCCGTGTGAAAGTGAGGTACTGAAGCGCGCCAGCAAGACTCCGGTAGGCGGTGGAGTCCGCTGGCCCAAGCATCGGACCCCCAGCCTCTGACAGCTTGCTCTGGGTGTCCACCGGTGTAGAGCAGGACTGGCAGACGGTCATCCCTGCTCGCTCCAGAATGTCACAAGTGAACTGCCGCTGGTGGAGGAACAGGCCTGAAGGTCGGGGCTCAACAGTGACGCCGAGGAAGTGGTGTAGCACCCCAAGATCCTTCATAGCAAATTCCTTCTGGAGTGAGGCAATGATGCGGTGGAGCAGAGACTCGCTGGAGGCGGTGAGAACAATGTCATCCACGTAGAGGAGCAGGTAAGCAGTCTCACCCCCATAGTGGTATATGAACAGGGAGGCGTCAGACTTGGCCTCCGTGAACCCAAGAGTCTGCAGGAAGGTAGCGAATCGAGAATACCAAGCCCGGGGTGCCTGCTTGAGCCCGTAGAGAGATTTGTTGAGCCGGCAGACGAAGTCAGGACGAGAAGAATCCACGAAACCTGTCGGCTGACTGCAGTAGACCGTCTCAGTCAGAGTGCCATGGAGGAAGGCATTCTTGACATCCAGCTGATGCACAGGCCAGGAGCGCTCGAGAGCCAGGGAGAGGACGGTGCGGACTGTAGCTGGCTTCACCACGGGACTGAAAGTCTCAGCATAGTCAATGCCGGGCCGCTGAGTGAAGCCGCGGAGGACCCAGCGAGCCTTGTAGCGCTCCAAGGAACCATCAGCCCGCCTCTTGTGCGTCCAGATCCACTTGCCGGTGACAATGTTGGAGCCCGGCGGACGAGGCACTAGGTCCCACGTCTGGTTGGCGAGGAGGGCCGCGTACTCCTCGTCCATCGCGCGGCGCCAGTGAGGATCCGCCAAGGCCGCGCGGACGGAAGAGGGTACCGGAGAGATCCCCGGCTCGCAGGCAGCGGCGGTGAGGGCCTGCGGGCGAGACGCTTGCCTCGTCACCATCGGGTGAATGTGACGAGGGTCTGGTGAAGAAGAGGCGGGTAGTACACCGGCGGGTCGGCGCGAGAGCGTGGCGATGCCGGCGGAGCATGCACCGGCGACGATGGCGCTGGTGACGAGAGCGGCGGAGCCGGCTCACGCCGGCGCTCGTAGACGATGCCGAAGTGTCCGGGAGGAGGTGAGGGCGGACGCGGCTCCCGCCGGCGCTGGTAGACGAGTCCGAAGCGCCCGGGAGGAGGTGGGGTCGGTGTGCTCGGTCCCGCGATCGGAACGGCAGCATCCGGCACAACGGGAGGCAGCGAAGCCACAGGGAGCGAGGGTGGAAGCTCCGGGGCTGCCTCGACCGTGTCAGGCACCGGAAGGTCCTGGTGCGAGTCCGGCAGGGGTGAGGCGGGACCACCAGGAGAGTGCGCCGGAGCAGTACCTGCAGGGTAGAGGGAGAAGGGTGGCGGAATCGCCGGGTCAGTGGGAAAGAAGGAAGCCTCCACAGAGTCAGCGGGAGGTGTAGGTGGAGAGGTGGTGGAGTAAGGGAATGCCGACTCATCAAACACGACATGGCGAGAGATGAGGACACGGCGAGAGGTAAGGTCAAAGCATCGGTAACCCTTGTGATCCGGAGAGTATCCGAGAAAGACACAGAGGGTCGACCGGGGAGCCAGCTTATGGGGAGCGGTGGCGGCGGTGTTAGGGTAACACGCACACCCAAAGACTCGAAGGTGGTCGTACCGAGGTGGGGTACCGAATAGAGCGTGGTGAGGCGTGGGAGCTGAGCATGCAGTAGAAGGAAGGCGGTTAAGGAGATAGGTGGAGGTGTGCAGACACTCAGCCCAGAAGCGAGCGGGTAGAGATGCCTGGAGCAGAAGAGTGCGCATGATGTCATTGGTTGTGCGGATCATGCGCTCTGCCTTGCCGTTTTGAGAGGAGGTATACGGACAAGACATGCGCAGGTGGACACCGGAAGAAAAGAAGAAGGCACGTGAGGTTGAGTTATCGAACTCACGGCCATTGTCGCACTGGACAGCCTTGATGGTGACGACGAACTGAGTGGATACCCAAGCAAAGAGGTGGCTAAGAGTGGGGAACGCCTCGGACTTGGCCCGCAGGGGAAAAGTCCAGGAATAATGGGGGAAATCATCGACCACCACCAAGTAGTACTTATAGCCAGACATGCTGAGAACAGGAGAAGTCCACAAGTCGCAATGAATAAGATCAAATGCACGAGGGGCATGTGAGGATGAGAACTGAAAGGGAAGGCGAACGTGACGGCCCAGCTAGCACGCATGACACAAGTGATCATCGTGAGCCTGAGAGCACCGAATGTCGGAACTACGACTGAGCTGCATCAGGGCATCCCGGCCAGGATGGCCAAGGCGACGGTGCCAAGTGGTGGAGGAAGGAGTGGCGGCGAAAGCGGCTGAGGAAGGCGAAGAAGGTGAAACAGACGTCGGAAACCGAAGGGTGTAGAGAGACCCAGTGCTGTTACACCGGAGCAGAGGAACCCGGGAGGCCAAATCCCGCACTGTGAGGCCAGAGGGGTCAAACTCAACCGAACAAGAGTTATTAGTGGTGAAACGACGAATAGAGAGAAGGTTGTGAACCATCCCGGGAGCCACAAGAACATCAGGGATATGAAAGGAGCCGTGGGAACTGGCAGTGCCCACGGAGGAGACAGGAAGGCAGGTGCCATTGGCGACCATGATGGAAGAGGGACAGGAAGGGTGAGAAGGACGGAGAGAAGAAAGTAGACTCGCATCGGACGTGGTGTGGAAAGTGGCGCCCGAGTCGGCAATCCAATCAGGACTAACTGGTGGAGGGCTGGCGGTGGTACTGAAGGAGAAGGGCAAGGTAGCCGGAACCCAACCGACAAGCCCTGGAGAGTCACCGGAATGTGTAGCCCACGGGGATTTGGGGTGAAACCCCGGGGGAGCACCAGTGAGCATTGCCGCCGACGGGCAAAGCTCACCCCGTGAAGGCACCGACGGGAGGAGCTGCTCCGTCACGGCCGCACGAGCGCCCGACGCCAGTAGGAGGGCGGAGGCAGCGTCGGTGTCGGTGCTGATGCCGCGCTGGGGTGCGGCAGCAAAGGCGGGCGGGCTGCTGGCCTCTAGGTACTCGGCTCCCGCGCCACGGAGGGCAGCCAGGGCCGCCGGAAGAGGTGCCGCCCCGGCACCTGGAGCTGGACGGTAGAGAGCATGGCCAGCCGCGTAGAGGTGGGTCGGCTGTGGCTGAGGCGGGGCCGGGAAGACTTGAACGCCGGCAGGAAGGAGACCTGCGGCATCCAGTCCGGCGCCGGGAAGGTAGACGGCGGCGGCGGGCTGCTCAGTAAGGGCAGCAGCAGCAGCACCCCCTGCAGTAGTAGCGGCAGCAGCAGGGGCAGCAGGGGCAGTAGTAGCGGCAGCGGGGGCACCCATCCGGCCTGCAGGAGCAGCAGCGCTGGGGAGGTGAGCCGCCGGGAGGAGGGCCGCGACGCGTGGGGAGGAGGAGGATGGCTGCGTCGCGCCGGGAGTGAAGAGGTGCTGCTGGAGCAGCGGCGCCCGCTGCTCCCGGCCCTCAGGCTGGGGTAGCAGCGGCTGGCCCTCAGCAGCCGCGGCCTCCGTACCCTCCGTGGGAGGCCCCCCGCGCTGGCTGCTAGAGCAGCCGCAGCAACGGTGGAGGGAGGCGCGGGCTGGAGGAAGCCGCCGGATGGAGGCGCGGGCTGGAGGGGGTCGGTGAAGGGCGGCGCGGGCTGCAGGGTGTGGAGAGGAGAGGCAGGGGCGGCGCCGCCGGTAGGGGTGGTGTGGGGGTCGCCGGTGGGAGAGAGGAGCCCTGGCAGCCGCATCCCAGGTGGAGGATGGCGACCGGCGGCTGCAGACCTGGCGGCGGCGGCGCTGTAGAGCTGTACCGGCGACCAAGGGGAGGAAAGAGGGGGGAAATGAGTGTAGGAGGGAGGAGGAGGAGAGGGAGGCCGGCCAGCCATGCCGGCGGCGGCAGCAGCAGAGGCAGCGCCGGCGGTGGGCTGAGCGGCGGCTCAGGCAGGGGAGGAAGAAAGAGACTTGCTTGATACCATGTTAAGGATTTGGATTCTATTGATTTGGGCTAACCCTAGAAGGGTAGCTATATAGGTACCATACATGGGCCACATGGGCCTAGCCACAAGTGCCTAATACAATCACACTCCAACAATCTTCAACATAGATGTAATGACCACAACTTAGCATCAATTTTTACTGAGGTCAATACTGTATAGGTGTCATGTACAGGCGCTCCTATAGGCGCCGTCATGACGCCAGGAGGGCTGCGGAGCGCGCGGCCAAGGCAGGTGCCACCGTCAGTAGCTAAGTTTAGAAAGATAGGACCTAGTTTCCTTTTGCATGCCTTAATTATAGGAGAGATTGCTTGGGCCATTGGCCATATATGCCGTGTAACAGACTTGGAGAGAATTAAGCAAGATCAATTATCCTAAAGTTGCTCCTCTCTCTCTAACTCTCTCAAGCCACCGGTGAGATCTTCTCACGGTGAAGGCCTGGAGCGCGACTACGAGTTACGTAGCCGCGGTCCGGCGACGTTGGGCGTTGAGGCGCTTGACAATAGGAGAATCCCTTTACTATTTTAAAGCATGATGTTAAATGCATCTGTTGCTGATCTGAAGTTTACAATTCGCCCTTGTGTATTCCATAATTTTTCAAAAAAGATAGTATGTACATCAGAATTAATTCGAAATATATGTACTTTATGGTCGAAAAGTGAAAAAAAAACATAGTGTGTCGGGGTCACCCACACGTAGAATATCACTTAGAGCAGTTGCCCAGGTGCAGCCATTGCTCTAGCAATGGCACCCTGTCCCCCAAATCAGGGCAGACCCAGTGCCAGAGACTCCCACACGAGTGGGGTATGTCCCCCAAATCAGGGATTAGGAAAATTGCCTAGGTGGATACACCGGAATAATTCCATTTCTGATGGAAGATGTGTTTATTTTGTTGCAGTTTATCATATCAATAAATCGTTGAAATTTCAAAGTCTCAGCGACACAATTTGGCTCTGTTGTAATAAGGGCCCGTTTGGCTCTGTTGTAATAGGCGTATTGGCTCTATTGTAATAAGGACCCATTTGGTGCGGTTTCTCCACGCGCGCTCCACGCCGTACTGAAAACGGCTCCGGCTCCGCACTTTGCTTTTGCTGGCCAGAAGCACTTCTCTGCACGAGGGCGTTTGGTGCAGCTCCGCCTGCTCGGCATGCAGAGCCAGTGCAGGAGCGGCATCAAATGGGCCTTAAGTTCTTATCGGCGTGTGTTTGGTCAATCTGATGGCATCACACCAGTTTCCTGTATGTATTGCACCATTCTGTGTGTTCCTGACGTAGTGAATAAATGATGCAGAAGGGCAATATTAACTCAAAATAACCATGTCACCATAAACAGATTTTTACAGTCATGATTTGTCAATTGATGGGAACTTTAAAATAACTCGAAATCCTTTTGTCCCGTTCACTTAGCTAATTACATGTTTGTGGATATTTTTTTAGAGAAGGTCTACTCCATTCCAATGTAGACCCCTGCAGCTTGGCATATTTATTTTCTTTTGTATTTCTATTGCAATGTGCACCATACGCATTTGATAAATATGTAAATTCACATGCACTTGTCATTATATTTGTATCATTTGCATTTCATTTCACTTTCTATTACGATGCCAGTGTCTTACTATCTGTTTCAATTATTTTGTTCAGCAGAAAAATAAACAGAGTCGGCGCCAGAAGAAACTGAAAGCATATGATCTCTCGGCGCTGTCTGAGTTCCTCCCAGAACCAGCTGCACCAGAGCAGAAGACTGAAGCAAAGCTGAACTGCAAGTCAAGACAGACACTAGTGTAAATCCTCCCTTCTTCCTTGCTTCAGGTCGTCGTGTTTTCCAACTGTAATTTTGGGCTCTAAACCCTAATCTCTTGTCCAGGGTACGGGAGTCTGCTCGTCTTAAGGTTGTACTGGACAACCCGCAGTTCCAGCTTGACCCATTCGCTGCGATCCATCAGCACCTGCTAGCAACGCAGCCGCCTGCAGCTGCAAAGGACAGTGACGCAGGGAAGCAGGCGAAGGAGAAGGACTCCAAGGACAAGAAAAGGAGGAAGAAGAAGGGCGCATCGTCGAGCTCTCAAGCAATGGATATCTGATTGTGTTCGTTCAGCAGTAACTTGGTTCGACGTCGACTGCCCGTGTTCCATTAGATTAGAGGGAGCTTATCGAAGTTTGATATCAATGGTTGGCATAGTTTGCATTGGGTCCGAGTAGAGGTAGTTCTTTTTTTCCCTCCCTCTTTGGGCGGCCTTTTGACTGATGTTTGCTGAATCAGTGCATCAACATTTATCTGAGGTGACGATTTCCGAGCACAACAATTTATTTTTTATTATGTAATATACCTGGCGACTGTTAGCCTGTTCATCCGGCTTATAATCCGTCTTTTTTAGCTTGTTTTTTCAGTCGGAACAGTATTTTTCTTTTACAATAAATCAGCCAACAGTATTTTTCAGTCGGAGCATAGCCGATCAGGGCCTGTTTCTGAAGACAGCTCAACTGTTGTAGAAAGCCTGGCAACAACCGCTCCTATTTCTCGGTGATTCCTGTCATCCTGTGACGATTTGGACGATAGGCTTTTGGGTAAAAGCCTGGTGTTCAGTTCCCGATTAATCTGGGGTGTGTTTAGTTGAGGAAAAGTGAGTGAAAAGCTACTGTAGCATCTTTCGTTGTTATTTGGCAAAATTTGTCCAACCATGGACTAACTAGGTTCAAAAGATTCGTCTCGACATTTACAGACAAACTATGCAATTAGTTATTTTTTTACCTATATTTAATGTTCCATGCATGCGTTTAAAGATTTGATGTGATGAGTGAAAGAGAGAATATTTTGGGTTTGCATGGGAAGTAAACGGGCCCTAACCGACGAAGTCCAAAACTGACGAGGCCCAGGCCGCTCATTTCACGTACAGGAGGAATCCAATCCAATACTGAACGGCACGGCAGTTCGGTCGCCCCCACAAATAGGAGGAATCCAGTTAGGTTACTAGATACCTGGCGCTTCCGGGCCGTAGCTATATATCTATCCACGGATCTCCCTACTCATCTAGAGTCAAGATCCCATATATTCTCCTTGTGGCCAACCGATCGTCTCTCCTCTCCTCCCTTCGTGTCGTCGTCCATCAGAGATCGAGACGATGGCGCCCTCGAGCATGTCGACGGAGAAGGAGCAGGCCATCGACGACTGGCTGCCCATCACCTCGTCCAGGAACGCCAAGTGGTGGTACTCCGCCTTCCACAACGTCACGGCCATGGTCGGCGCCGGCGTGCTCAGCCTGCCCTACGCCATGTCGGAGCTCGGATGGTACGTGATCCGGCGGGATGCATCCACTGATCTGATCTGTTATACATATAATACGTACTACATTCCTGTTATAAGCAACTTATGTACTTAATTATTTAGCAGCAATTTGTTTGTGTATGAGGGAGACTCGAGATCACTAGGTTAGGGATCAGTTCGTAACATTACTAGAATAGTACGTATCAGATATTTATATCCTTTAGTCAAATCCTAGGTCCGTCACTACATTTATCTCAAGCTAGAGAAGACGGTTTATTTTGCCTTGCATTGTAACTGACACTGATTAATTCATGGATCTGAAATTCTGAATGCATGCAGGGGTCCCGGCGTTGTGGCCATGCTCCTGTCGTGGGTGATCACCCTGTACACACTGTGGCAGATGGTTGAGATGCACGAGTGCGTCCCGGGGAAGCGCTTCGACCGCTACCACGAGCTGGGCCAGCACGCGTTCGGCGACAAGCTGGGCCTTTGGATCGTCGTCCCGCAGCAGCTCATCGTGGAGGTCGGCAGCTGCATCGTCTACATGGTCACCGGCGGCAAGTCCTTCCAGAAGTGCTACACCGTCGCTTGCCCGGACTGCAAGCCCCTCAACACCAGCTCCTGGATCATGATCTTCGCCGCCATCCAGCTGCTCCTCTCGCAGCTCCCAAATTTCAACTCCATCACGCTCGTCTCCCTCGCAGCCGCGGTCATGTCGCTCAGGTACGGTTCTCGTCTGCATGCATGCTATTTGTCGTCATTACTTCTTCTTCGATGCTTGGATCGGATGAGATCAACATGCATCATGCATGCAGCTACTCGACGATTGCATGGGCGGCGTCGGCGCACAAGGGGCGTCACGCGGAAGTGGACTACAGCAAGAAGGCGTCGACGGCGACGGGGCAGACGTTCAACTTCCTGAGCGCGCTGGGGGACGTGGCGTTCGCGTACGCGGGCCACAACGTGGTGCTGGAGATCCAGGCCACCATCCCGTCCACGCCCGACAAGCCGTCCAAGAAGCCCATGTGGAAGGGCGTCGTCCTCGCCTACATCGTCGTCGCCATCTGCTACCTCCCCGTGGCGTTCGTCGGCTACTACGTCTTCGGCAACGCCGTCGACGACAACATCCTCATCACACTCGAGAAGCCACGCTGGCTCATCGCCATGGCCAACATCTTCGTCGTCGTCCACGTCATCGGCAGCTACCAGGTCCCAAAATAAATCTCATACGCACAGCTACGTACCTTAATTCCTTCCTTGTGATCGGTCGATGACACATCTATAATTAATAGATCTACGCCATGCCCGTGTTCGACATGCTCGAGACGTTCCTGGTGAAGAAACTCCGGTTCAGGCCAGGCCTGCCTCTCCGTTTGATAGCGCGCTCACTCTATGTTTGTAAGTACTTATACATTCAACGCATTTAACTGATCTGATTACATGCATAGTGTAGTGTCTAATTAAGAAAACCTATTAATTGGCGTATTATATATATTGCTAGTGTCGTCATCATTTATTTGTTGCTCCATGCATCTTGTGTCGTACGTGCAGTGTTCACAGCTCTGGTTGGCATCGCCGTGCCGTTCTTCGGGGGGTTGCTAGGGTTCTTTGGTGGCTTCGCATTTGCACCGACAACCTACTATGTGAGAGATTCTTTAGAATTTTCTATCTGTTTGCTTCAACCCATTATTCTAAGCACTTCATGTTCTTGATGTACTCATTACTAATTTTGAATGAACCCAAATCACACTACTGCTCGACGACCAAACAGCTTCCCTGCATCCTGTGGCTCAAGATTAAGAAGCCAAAGACGTTTAGCCTCTCCTGGTTCATCAACTGGGTAAGTCATTATTTCATACAGTAACTTTTTTCTTGTTTTACCTCTAGAATAGAATGTGGACTGTGTGTTATTATTCTGCCTGTGATTTGGGAAATCCTTGATATATTATGCTAATAAATAAACGGGGTGCCTTTGACATGACCTGCAGTTTTGCATCATAGTTGGCGTGCTCCTGACGGTGTTTGCACCCATTGGTGGCCTCCGGTCGATCATCGTCAACGCCTCCACCTACAAGTTCTTCTCGTGATCGATTATTCCATTGCCCAAGACTTTGTTAGTTAGCTAGCTAGATAAACATGAACAAGTAGCTAGGTTTAATATAATCGATCTACTTATCTGTGTCAAAAGGCTAGGATATTATATGCCATATGATGTGTGTGTTCAATTTGCATTAGATATGGATGGATGATGACACTCGGTTTAATTTGTGCTATGGCTAAGTCGATCTTGTTTAAGTTCTGATAGGATGGTGACTAATTTTGCCTTCGATCATTTTCCAGATTTCAGGTGATACTGCCTGTGTTTGGGCTGATAATCATACTTGTAAATAATTCATCATTATTAACTAACCATGCGCTTGCATTGCACGGGGGAGATGTTGATAGATGACGAGCCTAAAATTGTACTGTGCTGACAATATGGACACGGGAAAACTGAATCTCACAAATGTGTTGCGTCGTTCGTCTTCCAGCTTGCTGGGGCCAAGCTGCCGGCGTTCACGAATGTGCTACCAAGTGGGCCACTTTTTATTGGGCTTCCAATATCCGGTTCTACTCCAATTATCTCTCATAGTCACGTATAGATATGTATGTATATCCTCCTAACCTCCTAGTCCTAGCTCACAAACGTAGGCATAACAAATAACCAGAAGGCACGTGTCTAATATAAATAAAAATAATCTTGTACATTATATTAAGATCTGGTTTGGTACTACTCTGCTTCATTAGTGGAGTGGCTTTTATTGGTTTCAGCTCCAGCGGTACGTGGTGGAGTTGAAGTTGTTCAAAAAAACATTTGGTAAACGACTTCTCATAGTAAATAAGAGAGAGGAAGCCGGAAGAAACAAGTATTTTTAGCCCCATTCGGTACCCACCCCTTGTGAAAGCGGGGTTTAAGGAGCTCCACTTAAGGAGTTGTTCTATTTCAACCAAAAAAAACAACTCCTAAAGCTACTAGAAAAATTATGCCAAACAGGGGTAAGGCATTTCTTATCCTAAGCACCATGTTTATGCTAACTAAAAATGCTCTAATTCCACACTAGAATTAGAGCACTCAAGTCAAGCGGAGATCTGGTGCTATGTAAGACCCAAATTACTCCAACCACTACCAAGATCAATCATCGAATGAAAGGCTAAGCAACCAACACACACTACATCTAAGGTAGTGTTACAACTAAGGTATAAAAAGTAGAGAAGACAAGTTGATACTCAAATCTTGCAAAGAGAAGGATACAAGGACTATATCTGACCTTCAAAGATGCTTCGGGAACTTGGTCCAAGTCCTACTTGACTCTAACTCCCAAACTACTAGCCTAACTACTATTATTACTAGAGACAACACTTGGAGAGCTACTTCTGTTGTGTGTCTTGTAGAATGACTATATGCCCTATATTTATAGGAACTAAATGATATCACGCGCGTTGCTACGGGGATTTTGTAGCGTTGTAGCTCAAAATATTAATAGAAAAAAATGATTCATCTCTAGTAATTAAAACCTAACAAAAACTCGGTGTTTTAAACTCCTGTCAAGCAAATACGTACCTTGATAAAGAAAAAACACGTATATTGTATATATTATATGAAAAAAAGATGAAGGCATCTATCTACTCACGTGACTCGAAATAACACATTCTGCAGTTTCTTGGGTACTGGCTTCTTGGTCTCCAGTTTAAAAGAAGAAAGCACAGCACATCATTATCGTTTCAATACAGGAAATAAATATCTTTTATCTCACACTAAAACAAAACTGCCACTCCTATGAAAAAATAAATAAATTAAAAAAAATCAGAAACCACATTACTCGCGTTGTCAGGCGTGGAACGGATGGCCTCTCATCCGCTCATTCTTTCCCCACGGAGCGACCGTTCCGCATCGGACCTCTGCTGTCCGCGTGTCCGCTCAGATCCTCTTTCTTGATTTTTCTTCCCCTTTGGGATGTCACGCTCATCGTGTGCATGGAGGCAATGGCACGGATCAAGTTTCCTCCGCCTAGCTCAGGCCTCAGGCGAACAGCCGCCCGGGGCTGGGGACCGGGGCTCTACCGCCGGCAAGGGTGCGGGCGCAGGACGGGTGAAGCTTCGCAGGCATCACGCAGGCGAATGGGCGGGGAAACACGGCACCGCCGAGCGGGGCGGAACCCAGTGGAGGTCCATCTTCGGTGATCCTATGCACGAGACTCACGACGGCCGAGGCAGAGCGCGGCATACGGTTGGGGACATCGCGACAGTTGAACTGGGAGAAGCTTGATAGAGGCGGCGTGATGCGGTGCGGCGCTGCTGAGTGGGGCAGGGCATGGCCGAGCAGCCGAGACAGAGCAGGGTGGCCGGCGATTGTAGCCAAGGCGGATCAGTGTTTTTAAACTCGAGTGCGGCAATGATGGTTCGTTTTCTTCAGCCTGCATTTGCAATGGCAGTTTCTCGTGCTATAGGAATCGATAGTGCGCTACTGACAGTTTCCTGTGGCAGAGGAATCCATCGTGGGATGTGGATGTCGCCGAAAGGAGAAAGGCCAATACGGTGTTCTGTTGTTGTGGGGATTGTGGATGTGGGCCATAGCAGTGTGATGTGGCTGGCTGTGCTTTTCAGAGAAATCGTGCAGTGGGTTCCTATTGAGGTACAGTAGATAGGAGGCAGTGAGGCACACATAGAAGAAAGTTGAGGTGGTTTGGTGCCAAGGGGGAGGGATCATCAGGCGACTAGCTATATGTCGGTCAACCCCTCTTACCTTTGATGTCACCATCGTTAGTTGGTTTGTTGATCAAAGGCTTATGAAGTATGTCTAAGGCGGTGACACATGGTTTGAGTCGATTCATTCTAATAGGTGGGCCCATGAATCCATATGAGTTTCCATTTTCTCCCTTGGATCATAACCGACTTTGCACCACTAGCTAGGAACAATGTATGTTGTGTTTCTTTGCATGTGGTCGAAGATGGGCTGGATTTGGACCTTTGCTAGGTCAAGCGGTCACCCTATGGTCAGCCGACCTAGGGTTGGGCCTAAATCCCGACAACTTTCTCAAGTGGGATCTTACATTCAAATATTCTCCAAGTACACGTGGAACTTCTGCTAAAAAAAGTACATGTGGAACTATGCACATTGAAAAAATGTGTCACTCCTTATTTTTGAGATGTTTGATGATTAGATATTATGATGTAGTGATTGTCAATAGCGTTCTCTTCCCACATGGACGACCGTAAACACCCCCTCCTTCCCCACTTCTCCCTCTCTAACAACCCCGCCCCTGCTCGACCATGACACACGATAGCAGTGGCACATGTCAGGATATAGAGAAAAGGAGTCTAGTCGTGGATGTGAGAGAAAGGGGGAGGAAATAAATAAAAAAATTGGCCTCAATAATGGGTGTGTCACTAGTCATACAAATTTGAGGACTGGTATGTAGTGGCTAATGCTAGAACTGATGGTTCAATTTGAGGGCTCAAAAAATAGAGAGCCAAACAACCCTTCTTTAGAGCTATTGCTATAGATACTCTTAGAGCCAGTTTGGCAGGAATATGGTTCCTTTAAAAACAAAACCAACTCTAGCGTAGGAGCACCTTGTGATGGAGGTGAAGCATTTTGATACAGAGTTATTTGGATTAAAGCCATTGTAATTTTCAGGTTTTGGAGATTTGTCATTACAATTCAGGTAATTTGGAGATTTGCCATTATAATTGCTCAAGTACCTGATACTTGCCATTGTGGATGTATCTGGCGCCTTTGGGCCCATCTGCAGGTGCGTACCTCTACCGTATTTGCGTATGGACAGATTTACCCCTGTGGACAAGGTCTAGCCATTTGGCTGCATCCTACCAGACCTGGCGCAAGGGGTTGCGGCGGCGGTGCAGGTGCAGCGGCCGTGGTAGGCGGGCTCGGGATGGCGTGGCATGAGTTATGACGGGCGCGAGGCGGCCGGCGTGCGCGGGCGTGAGTCGGCCGGCAGTGCTTGGGCGCGGGCACAGGTGCCAGGTGCCAGGCGGGAGCTGCGGACGTTGGCGCCGGGCCGCATGCTTGCTGGCCCTATCGTAGATCTCATCGGCGAACATGCTCTCGCGGACGTTGGCGCCGGGCCGCATGCCAGCACGGCCATGAAACTGTCATGGACCACGGGACCCGCGGTTTCGTACACGTGCTTGACGAACGTTAATGTCTGTGCGTCGTCCAACCGGAGGCCGTCGTCCCCATGGGGCTGGTTTAGTTCCAAAATTTTTTGCAAAACGACATTGTAGTTCTTTTCGTTGTTATTTAATAAATATTGTCCAATCATGGTCTAATTAGGCTTAAAAGATTTGTCTCGTCCATTTCGTCTAAACTGTGTAATTAGTTTTATTTTTTATCTATATTTAATGCTTCATATATATATCCAAAGATTCGATGTGACAGAGAATCTGAAAAATTTTGTAAAATTTTCTGGGAACTGAACAGGGCCATGGTGATTTCGTGTTGCGGCGACATTTGGCTCTTTCGGTGGCGCCGCTGGGGTCTACTGGCGTCCCCTGCGGCTGCGGCGGTGCGGCCTTATCAAGGCGTGGCCTTCTGTGGGGGAGTGGACCATCGCAGTGAAGGTGGCGTGGACCTCTGCGGTGAACCTGCGGGGCACGTCGGGGTGTCCCCGGATGAGTTCCGCGGCACGGGACCCAACTGCATCGTTATCTCCGCCGTCCTTTCCCAGTCCATGGAGGAGATTGGCCACGGAGGAGTAGGCTGGACCAGACCAGACGGGACCACTGCCACCACGCACGCCGGCGCAGACCAAGCACGCAGCCGCCTCTGCTCGTCGCGTCGGGCTCCCCTGCATGGGGCGGCCTCTGCTCGTAGGGCTCCCCTCGCTTGCACGCATCTGCGCTGCCAGCACCGCAGCACCCGACCGCACCTGCGCGCAGCGTTCGCCTGCCCTGCGCCAACTACGCCTGCCTACGCCACAGGCAAGAACGCCCAGTCGAGCTAGTCGAGAGGGCGAATCAAACATGTCCGAGTCGATACGCAAATACAGTAGAGTTACGAACTGCATGTGGGCCCAAGAATGCCAGATACGTCGATAATGGCAAGAATCAGACACTTCAATAATTATAATGGCAAATCTCCAAATACCTGAATTGTAATGGCAAATCTCCAAAACCTGAAAATTATAATGGCTTTAATCAAATATCCCTTTTGCATTAGCACGTAAAAATTAGATGCAAAGGCATCTTTTCAAGGTAGCGGGTCTAGTTGACCAAATGTGTAATCTATTATAATTCGTTTTGCAGTTGTGCCCTCACCGAAACACTTTTTTTAAACAAAATTTAACATCGAAACACTTTTTTTAAAAAACTAACACGTTTGGCCGCGCCACCGTGCATGGCGTTGCAATTGACTACTGCCGCGTCATGCATGGTGGCGCGGCAAGCCCGATCACATGGCCACTCGGGCCGCGTGGCTAGCCGACATGGCAGGGCCTGCCACGTGGTTGGCCAACATGGCGGGTCCTGCCGCACCACAGATCATGGCACGGCAGGACCGAATAAAAACATCGCCCGCGCCCTCGCTCGCTCAGTTCGAAACAGAACAGAGGGAGCGAGGGCGCTGTCTGCGTGCCGGTGAATGGCGGCCCAGCACCACCACGATGTGTCACCGCCACCGGAGCCCCCTCGCGCCTCCCCATCTCTCTCTTGCCGCACCTCGCTCCCCAACCCTCCGTCCCCGGCCTCCCAACCGTCTCTCAAGCTCGTAGTCTTCCTTGTTGGTAATGAAGTTTGTAGTTGAATCGATAGATTGGTAGTGGTGTTGTTAGCCATGTTTAGTGCCTTAGAAATATACTAGGAGTAGAACCATATTTTCATTTGGACCCACATTTATTACCATGTATTTGTTAAAGATAATTATGAATGGTGTATTATGACCATGTATTATGAATCACTAGAAGTCATTATAACCATGTATTATGAACGGATTATTAGATGGAATTATGTTAACTGGATCAGCATTGGTGAAAAAATGGTCGTCCTAGAGATCTATACCCTGACGAGTCTAGCAAAGACGCCCCCGTTCCACCCGACGAGCTTGTCCCTAACTGCGACTGTGGTCGTCCAGCGCACGTGGCTCAGTCGAGACATCCGAACACAGCGGCTCATTGCTACTACACATGTCGTAGTTGTAGTGTAAGTAATTCCTGTGTTTTAATGATTTTCCCGCTATTCAGTTGTGTTCTTTGGCTACTGCTAATATGTTTGAATCATTTTTGTAGCCCTACTTCAAGTGCTTCTTCTTCCAGAGGATCGACGGTCCAGACAAGTTTGACCCAAACTTCCTCCTTTTCCACGATTGGGGAGGTCATTGGAAGTGTGAGGACTTCCAGCGTTGGGTTCCACCTCCACCTAACCGCCTCCGCTGACGAAGGAGGAGGTAAAGCTCTTGGGGTTGAAATGGCTCGACAACCCTCCCAATTGCCATTGCGGAGAGTGAGTTGTGATCAACCCGCAGAATAAATGGGAGTTCATTTGTCCTCTCACGCATCCAGTAAGTGCAAAGTGTATGTTTTGAGACATTGAGACATGATTTTATGTACTAATGTGCATGTTTTTAGGATCACGCCATTCCAATGTGTACATTCAAGGAGTGGCTCTGGGGTCCTAAGAGTCATTGGTCGGTGGCAAAAGAAAAGGAGAAGGAGAAGGAAAAGAAGAAGTTGATCTACATAAAACCTCCTGTCATGTGAGAATGTGGAGTCCAATCCAACTATGGCCTAGTCCCTTCGGGCCTTGGCATTGGCCACTATTGCGGCCATATGGTTGACTATGATGAGGTTGGTTAGTTTAGTGGACTTGACTGAATCGTATTACTTCATCTTCATTTGCATCAAGTTTTAACTAAACAATTTCTTATGAATAGAGCACCGGGAAATGCAAGTGGGAATCCTATGAGGATAAGAAAAAGTTCTTGGATGAGTTGGAGGGGAGGAAAAAGATTCAACGGGCGAGGGGCTATGTCCTAACTACATAAGTCTTTTCATTTCGGATCAGAAGAAAAAAAATGGAAAACTATGCTAGAGATATGGGCATTCCAACCCCATTCAATGTTTGGGAAAAAAGTGGAGGTTGCAGAGACAGGAGGAGTGGGAGATGGAGAGGGCAAGGAAGGTTATGGAGGAGGAGAGAGCACAGATGAAGCTCCTTGACGACACGATTGCTGGATTGTGTACTAGTGAGTCATTGAAAACCTCGTATTTTGTGGCCTTGTTTTGAATCTATTAGAATTGCTGTAACACTCCTGGTGTTATGAGCTTGTTTAGCATCTTAGTTAAGGATCGAACAATTTTATCACGAGTTCCTCGGATTTTAGTTGTACAAGTCACAAAAAATGATAAACAAATATTATGCAACTCACGTCTTTGGTTGAAAAATAAATAAATAAATAAATAGTTAAGTCAATTTACTCAGTGCGTGGCAGCGCGAATGAAAAATTCAAATAAAAGGATAAACTCAGTTGCATTAATCGTTGGCACATAAACAATTTAATGAACAAATAAAAATATACACTCACGTATTTCGTTTCGATAAGCATGTTGTTATAGTAATTATAGTGTACAAACCTATTTCTTCCGAATGTATCTCTATAGATAAGTATACGCTTAAACCTACAACAGATACATGTATGTGTGTAGGGATATTAGTGACAAAAAAAATAATAACATACTTGTAACTACAGAAGTATTTGTACAGTTTGGGTAAAAGAAAAGAAAGAAAGTGGCAAAGCATACGTACGCCACACACACACGTACAGGACGCACTCCTGGCCATCTGCACGTTTGCTGCCCTGCTTCTGGCCCCGCGCTGCTACTGGTGCCACGTTCGACGCCTGGTTGTCTGGCCGCTTGCTCTGTTGCTCTTGCTGCTGGTCGCGTACCCTGCTGGGCGCCCGCTTGCCTGCTGCGCTGAGCCGTCGCCGCGACGTTGTGTTCCCCTGCGTCCCTGTCTGACCGCTGCTGCGGCACATGGCCATGTCCACCACGTCGTCTTGCCACGCGGTGCCTATCGCTCTGGCCGGTCACGTCCTGTCCGAGTTTCCCCACTAGCCGACGTTGCCGTACTATTTTTGCTTTGCTGCATGCACGTAAACTGGTCGGCCGCCGCTGCCGTTCAAATATGAGAAGTACAGCGTTTTCCTTCAAATTGCTCGCTTGACTGGGTGGCTGAGGGAGTCAGCTAGCTGCTCTACCGCGCCGAGCCATTGCTGAGCCCTTCGCCACACCAATTTGGCATTTTTGCCGCTGCCGGCCATGGGCGCCGCCGCTTCGGTGTAGGCGAGGGTAAGGGCCCGACGATCCAATTGGTTTCACCCCCGAGCTCGTCTTGACGCCCTTGGTTTGGTGCTCGTGTTTTTTGGGCCAGGGCGTTCATCGTTGACGAGGTGACGCGTGGGAGTTTGCCGCGGAGCGCCGCCGCCCTGACCGCGTGCACGTGGCCGAGCCACCTCGGCACCGCTCCGCCTCAGCCATTGCCTTGGCGAGCACCACGGTGAGCCGCTGGTGCTTCTCAGTTATTTTTTCACTCGTCCGAAAGGCCGTAGCAGCGACGGAACGAGTGCGCCGCCGTGGTAGTTGGTCCGTCGCCGCGGACAGCGCAGTAGAAATCACCTTTTAGCTTCCAATCTCCACTTTGGAGTTCGCCCTGGCTCCGCGCTGTTTTTCGGCCCGCTTTGTGTGCCGTTCCGGCCCCGGGTTGGCCGGCGTGGCCGCATAGCGCCGGCCGGAGCCGCGCCGACGTATGCAGGGGGCGTCGGGGAATGGCCGTTGTGAAGACGGGTTAGTCCGAGGGCCTGGATGCAAAACGTCTATCTGTAGGAATAGTAGTTGGTGCGGTTTTGCTGTTTCGTAGAAGAGCAGGGTCTCTGGTGTAAAGTTGCCGGCGCGCGGGTCGTTCTCGCCATCGGGCCGTGTTGCTGGGCCGTCGGTGCTGAGCAGGGATGAAAACGGTATGGATATTTTTCGACCGTATTCGAGACCGAATCCGTTTAGATGGGTTTTAATCCGTCCGTATCCGAGTCCGGATATTTAACATCCGATACCGTATTCGTATCCGAATATTTAAATCACATATTTATGATGTCGATATCCAATCATATCATATCCGGTATTTTTTATACTATCCGTATTCGAATTCGAATCCGGACATAAATATGAAAACAAATACGATATCAGTGATATCCGTCCGTATCCGATCCG
The DNA here is from genome assembly GCA_038087645.1 of Saccharum hybrid cultivar R570. NCBI lineage: Eukaryota > Viridiplantae > Streptophyta > Magnoliopsida > Poales > Poaceae > Saccharum > Saccharum hybrid cultivar. The sequence continues at coordinate 100,396 of JAQSUU010000694.1, read as the reverse complement.
TTTTCATCCCTAGTGCTGAGTGCGCCTGCGCTCCTGCGCGGGCTGCAGTGGGCCGCTGGGCCGTTTGGTGACAGTTGGCCGTTTTCTTTTTCTAAAGCCTTTTTCCGATTTAATCTTTAACGTAAACTTATAAAATTAATATACAAAGTTGTAGGTGTCCAAAAATGGTGAAACCAATTTAGTTAGACTCATGAAATCATGATCTATCTAAAGGTGTAATTGGTTCATGTGGTGTCATCATATTTTTAGGCTTGCTCTAATTACTTCGAGATGTTTAATAATACCAAACATGAACTTATAGGAATTCTTAGGAATAGTCGGTGACAGTATTAATTCTAGAAATTTTGTAGTAAGCTCCTAGTATTATTATATGCTCGCTGTAATTTTTGTAGCTCTAGAATAATTAGTTTGCTAAGATCGCTAATGAGCCCGAGTCCTAAGGTATATTAAAAACCGACAAAATGAGTAAAGTAAAACCTTGGGTTGTATAACTAAAATACTTGTCGGGGTTTAGCGCGTTGCTGGTAGCATGGTTTCGGGGCCTGGTACGTTAGCCATTAGAGCTAGCTCGTTAGCTTGAGAGGACCGCATTGTACTTTAAGCGTTGCAAATTTCGTTGATTATTTACGTTTCCGTGCATCCACGTATCGCATAGGAACACTGATGTTGGATCGTGGAGTCACCCGGAGACAGCAAAAAGATGGCGCCGTGATGATCGTGTCATCGTGATGAAATGCTAACTTTGGTTATATATCTTACCCAGGCAAGTCCCGGTGTATAACCCCTATTATTCTGCACTTTATTTTATGCTTGTGCATTAAGTTTAAAGGAGTTGAATGAAACCCACTTGCATATAAATATCCTGATCCCATGAGCCTTACTAGTATGTCAGGATCATGTAGATTGCTATGCTACAGGACTCCGGTAGAATATTGTTACTAGTATCATGTTACTATCACATGGAATATAAATGTATATGGATAATTGGAGACCGGGCGGAACGGGTTGGATGGACTTGGACCTGGTTGGGCAACAGAGCGGGGCTCTGGTTGCATTTGTTCCGCCTGTGTCAATTAAGGACCGTTCGTTGCATGGACCCTGGTCAAGTCACAGATTTATTGTCCCGAGCATATACTAGCGGATGGGGGCTAGGAAGACTTGTTTCTCTCTTGTCATGGGTTCCGGCTCTTTCTAGACCGGCTTCTTAGGGTGGTTATATATATTGGGTTGAGGAGGTCTAAGCACCATACTGAGGCCGGTCCTGCAGTGTTGGGGGCTTAGAGTCCGAGCTTGGACGGGGACCTGGACCCCTTGACAGGAGTGGAACGGGTTGGTCTTGCTTGTGCCCGGGGTACAAGCAAGGCCTGTGTTTTCGGAGCACTCAGCTGGGCACATTGATTCGCGAATCGCCGTTTCTGCGTGACGGTACGGCTCTGGCATCGTAGTAAGAACTGGCAGTTGAAAGATGAAGAAATGGTTCTGTTTGCTCAACCCTGCTTGATTATAGAATAGGTGCTTACATAGAAGGTTGGATAAGAAATGAAATACGGCTATTAAAAGTAATAAATTAAGGACACTCTTAGCGCTGCTTCTTGCAAACAGAAACTCACAAGCCAAAAAGCCTGGCATAATCCTTGGAGTCTTTTTCTTTTCTTCTGATGGGTAAGTCTTGCGGAGTACAATTGAGTACTCAGGGTTTGATCTACCCTGTTGCAGGTGACAGGTGCTGATAAGCTGACACTTGTGTGTGGAAACCTCCTGGTGGGCTCAGCGAGGATTTCCTTTGCGATGCGGAGTAGAGTTATTTATTGAAACTCTCACTAAAAGTTTTACAAGGAAAATATTAGTAATCTGTTATCATTCATGCATTTAAGCGTTCTTCACGTTAATGTTTAACTATCATTAAATAATTTTATTTCCACTGAACTCTGATAATATTTTATATTCCACTGTTATAACTACTTAATGGTTTACTCTGTTGTTGTACTAAAAGTGATGTAAGAAATGGTAAGGATATTGTAAGCTTTACTCTCTCATTTGTGATCCTGATGTAAAAATGTGGATCTTCGAGTTCTCCCTTGTGGTGTGCTCGACAGAATCGCATAGTTTAGTGTTCTCCCTAGGGCACTTAGTGTCTAATGGAAGACGAGTACCCTTAGGAGGGCATTAGATTATGCGGTTCTGCCACAATTGCTTCCCTAACTTGTCGTATTTTGAAATTTTAGAGATTGGGACAAACGGGGACTACCTGGCAGATGTTGATCGTGCCAGGTATGTGGAGAACCAGGTGAACGAGCACCATGTGCTAGCCGGACGCACCGCTCAATGTCCCATTGTGGTGGACAATGAGGCAGAGGACGAGGACACTGGATGGCTGAGTGACCTCATCGCTCTAGCTGAGGCGGGCTTGCAGGCAAAGGAGGATGACGATGACCCTGGCAGACTGAGTGAGCTCATCGCTCTTGCTGAGGTAGGCTTGTAGAGCAGGTCGAGGAGGACGAGGATGCCTGGTTCACTCAGGCCATAGAGTCCACAGAGGTAGCGGAGGCGGCTTACAACAAGCAGGAGGCAGAACAAGGCAATTGAAAGGTCTTGATGGCTAGAGGGGGGTGAATAGCCAATTAAAAAAATCCTACAAAGTATGCTAAACAAGTTTATCAATATAACAAATAGTGTGATGCAAGTTTTGCTTAGCCTAAAAGGGGGTTTGCAAGCCACCTATCAAATACACAATTCTAATGAATGTCATACAACCGCACAAGTTAAACCGCAAGAGGTAAACTAAAAAGCTACTCTAACTACTAAGCACTAGAGAAAAAAACTAAGTACTTGAAATGTAATGCAAGAGTAGGGTAAGAAACATTTCACCGAGGGGAGGTGAATTGAGCCAACCAATCAATAATTTCAAGGGATGATATTCAAGATAACCAATCCACTGAGACAAATTAATCACAATCAATAAAGTAAAGACACAATGATTTATCCCGAGGTTCACGTGCTTGCCGGCACGCTAGTCCCTGTTGTGTTCCCCTCAACCATGTGGTTCGGTGGCTGATCAGTCACACACCGAGCCTCTCGAAAGGCGCCACAAGAACCTACCATATGGCTAGGAGTTGCAATGATATGAGCAATATACTATGGCTACCTTGTGGCACTCCGCCGGGGAAGGTGCAAACCCCTCACAAGATCACGGGAGATGGCCAAGAATAATCACCAACACTTGCCACGCCTCCAAGCTACTCCAAGTCGTCTAGGTGGCGCAACCACCAAGAGTAACAAGAAAAACCGTAGCAAATCAATCCCCCAAGTGCCTCTAGATGCAAATCAATGATCGATGCACTTGAATCACTCAATCTCACTCAAAGATCGCAATCGAATGCAAAGGAGATGAGTTGGGATGAGAGAGAATGCTTTGGTTTAGCTCAATATGCTCACAAGTATGTCAAATGTCCAAGAGTATAAGCCCAAAGCTGGCCACCAAGTATTTATAGAGGTACCCCTTCGAAAACAGCCGTTGGGCACTCTACGTGGGCGACAGACGCGTCTGTCACACCACTGACAGACGTCGTGCCCGCGTCTGTCACACATGATCGTGCCACGTGTCCACGAGCTTCGAATTCTCAACGGTTGATTCCAACTGACAGACGCATCCTTCACACGCACGCCTGAGCATCTGTCGCACTGATAGATGCAGTCTAGTAAGCACCATTTCACGAAACTGATCGACAAATGCGTCTGGTGAACGCCCGATAGAAGCGTCCGAGTGCCTGTTGCTCGCGCGCTCGCCCGTCCATGAAACCCTAGGCGACAAACGCTGATGTATTGCATCTGTCGCTCAAGCGTCCACACGTCTATCACGCGCGCGCGCGCTGAGAGCCGCGGCTAGGGTTGCCTGATAGACGCGCCCACCGCGTCTGTCGCTCCCGGAGCCAGCGTCTATTGCCTCTAACTCAAGCAAATTTCCATCTTTTCTTGCTCCACTTGTTTCACCCTTTCACATATGAGCTATTCTAAGTATGTGTATCACTTTAGCACATGTTTTACCTTGAGAAACACCATGTGACATTGCCTCCAAATCTCAACATTGGCATAAAGGAAAATAGGCATTTCAACTCCTCGAAAACGCCTGAATCCCGCCTCGCAAGCTTAGCGGGAGGGAGAGAGAACCCCAAACCCTCTCTACCGCTCAAACACCATCGCCATCGCAAATGTGCTAACACCACCAAGTGATCATCATCATGTGTAAGTGTGTTAGCATTTTCACAATCATTTTTTGAGGCGTTATTAGCTCTATCCAAATGCATATGCTTAATGAAATGTCACCTAGAGGCACATGTAGGACTAGAATTGATATGACAATTCCCCTCTTTATAGTACAGCTATCTAACCTATAATGTAACCACACCCACTAGGTGTTTTGGTTACCAAAGTACAACCCCTAGCATATATCTTTGCCTTGATCATGATAGGGTTGCACCTTGTTCCTCCTTCATCACCATGGTAAGCACTTCATCATCCACACTTGATCATCATGCTTCACCATGTTATATGCTAATCATCATTTGCTACATACAATCTTAAGCACATGATTAGTACTTGGGCATTGTCACTAATTACCAACACCAAACATAGAGCTTTCAGCAATGCAGGTCAGGCTAGCCACATCGACGAGGTTGTTGTAGAGGAGTGGTGCTTCGACGACGATGAGCTGCTTACTCAGTATATGACTCCCTAAGGAGAGGCATTCATGTATCGCTTGTATTCAATGACTTGGCATGTATTAGAATCATATTTGTGATGTACTTTATCCTTCATTTGTTGCTTGGACAATTGCATGTGATGTACTATTGTCGTGTGTAATTCTTAATCAACAATGTCGTTCGTATGTTTCTTATAGTTCCTGGAGACACAAAGTAGACAACACCAAAGCTCTTTGCTATTTTTAGCGCTTCCATGCTGCCACGCCATATGTGGTGGCGTGTCAAGCCTGCCGCGCCCCCAGCTATGGCGTGGTAGTACTGAAGTGCAGAAAACAACAAACTTCTTCCTGTTTTCTTTGTTTTCGTTCACAGGGACATGTGACACACAATTATACAGCAGAATATCTAATTGAAAAGACAGCGATACCAACAATGCAATGACAAGTTCATTAAGTTGACATCGAAACCATCATTGCAATGTCAAGTACGGACACAAGTTATGAAACAAGTTTGGACACAATTTCTAAAGCAAGTTTGACACAAATACGACAAGTTCATGACAAGTTCATGACATCAGGTCCTAAGGTAGCTAGATCCTATGGCTTAGGAGTGTACGACTTCTTCGTCTTCCTCTTTCTCTTGGGCTATGTAGGCAACAAGTTGGGAGTCCAGCCGACGTCGGTGTGGTCGCGACGGGATGGCTGACGGCGTGGCTGTTGCGCGTGACTGCTCCCCTGCAAGCAAGTACGTGTCAAGCATGAACTAAGTAAATTAAGGCAAGTTAAAGTGACATGTCACATAACAAATGAGTAGTACATGTGTCTCTCCTTAGGTACCAAACAGTGCATCCTAGAGCTGTGAGGAACCAAGCACGTCCTGGTGATAAGGGTCCTGGTGGAAGCCTGGTGCCCCCTCCTCGTCGTCCTCATCCTCGTCGAAGGACACCGCGGGCTCATCCTTCTTGTCAGACACGTTTGCAGGGCCCTTCCCAGCGCTATGGTGTGGAGGTGTACAACTGGCACTGCTATAGTGCATGGGTGTACGCACAGCTGAAGAAGTGGTGCATGTGGCCGGCTCGGAAGAACCGGTCGGTGTCCTCATAGAGCCCGAAGTAGTGCTAGTAGACCACGCTGTGTCAGCGGGTGGCTCCCACTAGGTCTCCATGTAGCTCATCTTCTAAGAGATCTTCCTGAGGACCTTCTTACATTTCTGCAAGTAAACACATTACACAACTATTAATTTCAGAAAACGAGTACAATTAGCATATTTGTTGTAGTGTTTAAAAGATGATTGTACCAGGACATAGGTCTCTAGCACTCTAGGACCCTACGTTCTGGACTCATGGAGACGAAATGCTGCTTCATTCGATAGCCTAGACAACTATTGGGCCTGTGTTTGGAAACAGTTAGGTTACAACAAGCAAAAGTGCTTTGGCTATCAATTGAATGGATTTGATAATCTTACCACGTATCTCTGAAGAGGGGCTCTCTGTGGTTGTGTCTCGAGCCTAGTGTCCTCATCGTACACGTCTGCAATGACTTCTTCATCTGAGTCCACTTCAATTTCGGAGGTGTACGATGGCCTAATATGAGTCCTAGCGTTCTTATGGAACCACCGAAGGTACTCGTCGAAGGTGTACTGGTCATGTGGATCACCACTGTGGAATGCGACCCTCTCCCTATGGATCCATATAAGGATGGAGTCCCTGTGGATGTCGCCCCAGTCGTAGTTGCCATACCGCTTCTGTCGATTGAACCTGCAACAAAACATTGATTAGTTGTCAGCATATACATCGGAAAGTATGAAATGGTAAAGACAAAGAAATTCTATCTAGATCCACTCGGTAGCTACAGCCACCATAACGTTCCTCGTCTAGGCTTGTGCCGCTTGTACCTCGAACACCGAACACGTGCCGGTTAGGTCCATACGGCTCACCGTCCTGCATCTTCGTCAATTCGTTGGCCACCTGCAAGTGTTCATGTCCTACCTTTCTCCAGTCCCCGTGCTCAGCAATATTCCTTTGCGCCAGTTCCCACCTCTTGATAAAATACTCATTGCACTTCATAAATGAGTACTCAACAATCCCAGACACTAGTAAAGATTGCACTCCTTTGAATACATGGTTGAAAGACCCGGATAAATTGGTGGTCATGATGTCGTACCTGTAACCCCCTCATCATATGCTAATGCCCACTTAACCTTCTGTTCCATATGCTCATCTAACCATGCTTTGCCGGCTTGGTTTATTACCTTGTCAAGTTCTCTTCTGGTTTCCTTGAACTCATGCTCCGTACGTTCACAACACCATACCTCCTTCTTCCTATGATGCCTCCAGTAGTTAGTGGAAAAATGTCGCATGCACCACCTATGCACGAGGGGTGGGAACCCAACAATGTCTTCATTTGCAGCATTAAGAATCCCTGCGTGCCGGTCCGATATCAAACATATAGTGCGAGATGGGCCGAGGACTTGGACACGTAGTAACCACATGAACCATGACCACGACTCAATGTTCTCACCCTCTACCAAAGCAAAAGCCATGGGTACTATCTGGTTCTCTGGATCAACAACAGCTGTCATCATCAATGTGCCCTTGTACTTCTCGGTCAAGAAAGTGTCATCTATAAGTACTACTGACCGACAGAACTAGAATGCATGCTCCGTCTGACCAAAGGACCAGAACACACGATGCAGAACATGCCTTAATGGGTCCTCCACAAACATCCCTCTGGTGTCCACAAACCATTTCAAGCTAGGGTTGAAGTTATGCATTGCACACGGTATCCGGGGCACCCTGTTGTACGCTTCCTCCCAACTACCCCATCGAATCGCTAGTGGTATCTGCTTAGCATGCCAAGCCTTTCCGTATTTCACCTTATACCCACACAACAGGAATATGTTCTTTCGTAGCATAGACACCAAAAGGTCGTTGTCTTCATCTATGAGCCCTAATATGTGACGGGCAAGGTAGCGTGTTGTGAGCTACAGGTGCTCTTCCTTCCCCTTATTGCTCATGCATGTGTGGGGTTGATCCACTTTAGTTATCCTCCACTTACCATCGGTCTGTCTCTTCCGTGCATTCACCCTCCACATACAAATAGTCTTCCACCGGTCTTGCACCCAATGTGGTACCTCAGTTCCCTGTTTGAATGAGTAACGTAATATGGCATATGGTGGTACATAGCATAGTCCTGGAGGAACAGCTTTAGCTCTGACATTGTACTGAATACCATACCCTTGGTGATGATTGCATTATCGGGGTTATGCAATGAGTGCCTACACGTCTGCAAACTGGTGTCACAAACTGCCATATCTGATTGGCTGACATCCCTATAGTTCAAAACTCCACCGAAAGGTAAGCCACCCTCCCTCAGTTGCCTAAGTTTTGTGGCCGTGTAAGGTGGTGGTGGACCATACAACTGTCCTTTGCTAATCCTACCCCATGAATCATAGGGGGTATCATCCTCCGGTAAATCATGGATTAGCCTACCCTGAGTTGGAATGGCATGAAGAACCTCAACTAGAACTCGTGTGGGCATAGCACGAACAGGTATTGGCATGGGAGCAACAGAGGGTGCCATGTCATCATCATCTGATTCATCTTCGCCTGTTGAACTACTAACTGCATCACTGAGTCTGTCCTCCTCCTCCTACTCTGCCTCCTCCCGTTCAAACTCGTTTACATCGAAGTCATTGCTTATGGAGTCTACTGGGCCTGCATGAAACTACTCCTGAGTCAACTGACCATCTAAATCTATGTCACCCTGAGTTTCTTCCCCTTTGACCCTAAATTCTTGCTCGTTGCATCCAAGACCGTCATTGGATGACCCGTCCTCATCATCCTGTAGCCGGTACCCATTCTCCACCACCACCTCAGCCATTGGCACATTAGAACCTTGCACGACTTTATTGTATCGAGACCAATGACCAGGGTCGCGCAAGAGCATCAGGATATAGTGTGATATAGTCTTCCCACTGTCAAACCTCCCCTTCATTGTGAAGTCACCCCCAAACTTGCTACTCAAACGGACACAAAGGTCGTTGAAGCTAGAAGGTCTATCAAACCATTCCAATTTCTCATTCATATCCTCAAACATACCATCTTGTTTCCTAACACTTCCTCCATAAAAAATTCGGACACAACAATCCATCTACAAAACCATTGGGGAAACTTCATCATCTCATCTGACTTATGATCAACTATGTAAAATAACTAATCTAACCTATAGAGACTAAAATAAGTTTATATAATAAAATAACTAATATATTCACTGTACTTTACTAACTAAAATAAGTAATACACTATATAAACTAACTATATATACTAATATATACTAACTAATATAACTAATATGTACTATATATTTACTAAGTAATATATACTAACTAACTAATATATACTAACTACAGTTTACTACCTATATATTTAGTAATATATACTAACTACACTTTAATAACTAAACTAACAAAATATACTAATTAAACTAACAAAATATACTAACTAAGCAATACCAAAACTTAATTCCTAAGTGCTAATCAATAACAATTCAATAGCAATAATGAATTTCTTCAAAACTTAATCGGAAAATTCAGGGACTACCTTAGCCCTGCGGAGAGGCCCTAGGGTCAGCCCTGTTGGAGAGGGACGCCGACGACGGCGGCGGGTGCCCTGCCGGCCACCACGATCGACGGTGAGGGCAATGCAGGTGGGCCAGGGGCGGCTGGCCGCGCCCGGGCCGATGACGACGGCAGTCGCCCTACACGGGCAGGGGCTGGGGGTCGACGGCGGCGCCCCCTGCCTAGACGTCGGCGGCGGCGCTGCTTGGGACGAGCGGGGCGGCGGCTTGCGACGGCAGGGCAGGGGCGGGGGCGGCGTGTCGATGGCGGCGCCCCTGCTCTGGCAAACGACGGCGGGCCGGCTCCTGGCGAAGGCAGGGCATGGGCAGGGGCGGCGGGTCGGCGGCGGCGCCCCTGCTCCGGCAAACGACGGCGAGGGCAGGCACGGACGGGGCCGGCGGGCCGGCACCTGGTGAAGGCAGGACACGGGCGAGGGCGGCGGGTCTGCGGCGGCGCCCCTGCTCGTTCACGGCGCCTGCAGGTCAAAGGGCAGGGAATGGGGGTGGACGGCGAGGGCGGCGGATGGGGAATGACGGCGGTGGTGGCGGTGTTTTCAAATAGAAACGAAGTGAAAAGGAAAGAAGAGAAGAAGTAACGGTTTCGGTCCTGTCGCGCCATGATCTGTGGTGCAGCAGGACCCGCCACGTCGGCCAGCCACGCGGCCCGGGTGGCCACGTGACCGGGCTTGCCGCGCCACCATGCATGGCGCGGCAGTAGTCAATTGCAATTCCATGCACGGTGGCGCGGCCAAACGTGTTAGTTTAAAAAAAAAGAAGTGTTTTGATGTTAGATTTAAATTTTGTTTAAAAAAGTGTAAAAAAAAAAAAACATTCCACACTCCAGTCTATCCGCTTCCTGTCTGCGCACCCATGATCTCATAACAATGTACCTTGTCAAGACGCCATCAGGCGATCTCCTGCAGGTGTTCAGGTGGATAGTCATGAGCCTGTACCAATTCCGTCATCTGCCATACACTGATGACAATGAGGACTACATCGCATACAGAGAGATTGAGACATTTCATGTGCAGGTCTTCAAGGTTGATCTCCATGGACAAAAACTGGACCAGATCACCACCTTGGGAGATCACTCATTGTTTCTTGGATACAATAATTCTATGCGCATTTCAACCAAGGACTTGCCAATGTTGGAGCCCAACCTTTTCTATCTGATGGACAACTGCAAACATGTGTATGAGGCGACAGAAAGTAGCCGGGACATGGGTTTTTACAAAATTGGAGAAATTCCCATATACAATGGAGGTCCAAGGATGCCCAACATCAGATGCTTTCCCTTCTCTTGGCTGTCTTTCCCAGTCCCAATTTGGATTACACCATCTGTTTACTAGGTTCATGATGTTGTGCAGAAGGTAACTGTCCAGTCTGATCCCTATTATGTCAAATAAAGCTTATTGGCAGTAGTTAGTTTGTTAGCGTGTCTTTCATTTTTATTTTCATTGTGTTTTGGTTAGAGGCTTCATCAATTCAAACAGCATGCTAGGTCAAACTCAATACTTGCATTTTGTTAGTGCTTGTAGTGTGTCGGGCGCGGCATGGCCAGGATGAGGGATTTTAGATACATATAGTTTTACTATGTACTAGACATAGCTTATATCTAGATGCGCAGCAAAATGGATGTACTTAAAAAAAGCCCGAATGACTTACAATTTGGAACAAAGGGACTACTTTAATTGTGGAATTTGGTAAGAGCTTTGAGGGGAAAAATCATGTTCCATTCTAATTATAAGTCACTTTGGTTTTTTTCTAATTCAATTTCTCTAATTTTGATCATCTTTATAAGAAACTGCACCAACATCTACAACATCAAATTAGTTTCATCAAACTCTTCACGAAATGTTTTGATAGTGTATTTATTTGAATTCATGTATGTTAATATATTTTTTCTAAAAACTTGATCAAAGTTAGAGATTTTTTTACTTAGAATAAAGGTAAGGTGAACTGTAATGTTGAAATTTAAAAGGAAGGAGTATCACTTTAGTTAGTACATATCACTTGAGGCTCTTATTCAGCTGCAAACTTGGATCTTCTCTGATGTTTCCGACTCTTTATGAGGCTAGACAAGCTTTGCTTTCTGCTGATCATTATAAAATTAAAATCTTCGAATCAGATTACAGCCATGTTTTGTTATAGGTTGAAACGCATTGATAAACTCATTATTCAGATCTTCAGCTTTCCTCACCCCCAAGCACAATTTTAGCAGTTTGACTGCGGAAAAAAGTGTATACGTGCAGGAGCTGTAGTAAAGAACAACCAGGAAAGAACGCTATACGGAGAAATATGATGTAGTTATACATGAGCTTCATTATTTAATTTCCTGAATGCAACTAGCCTTTACCTGCAAAACAACCAATCAATCATACCCTCTTGTGCTGCCAGATCTTCAATCGAGAACCGATCAACTGTGCAAAATAAAGAGACCATTGAAAATCAGAAGTCAATGTCAGCTGGTTTCCTTTTGCCAACGAACCTGCTAACAGAACCAATTGGATCAAACGGGTATTTTGTACCAAAATGCAGCAACGATTTTTAAATTTCTGTTCATAAACAGTGACAAGCAGCAGGTTCTGACATAGGAATAGCTGAATAGGATCAGGGTAAATGCTACATCAGATAACTGTGCAAAATAAAGAGACCATTGAAAATCAGAAGTCAATGTCAGCTGGTTTCCTTTTGCCAACGAACCTGCTAACAGAACCAATTGGATCAAACGGGTATTTTGTACCAAAATGCAGCAACGATTTTTAAATTTCTGTTCATAAACAGTCATGCATTCCATCAACAGTGACAAGCAGCAGGTTCTGACATAGGAATAGCTGAATAGGATCAGGGTAAATGCTACATCAGATAACTGTGCAAAATAAAGAGACCATTGAAAATTAGAAGTCAATGTCAGCTGGTTTCCTTTTGCCAACGAACCTGCTAACAGAACCAATTGGATCAAACGGGTATTTTGTACTAAAATGCAGCAACGATTTTTAAATTTCTGTTCACAAACAGTCATGCATTCCATCAACAGTGACAAGCAGCAGGTTCTGACATGGGAACACTATTCGCCTAAACGGCCGTTTAGTCCGTTTAAACACGAAGTCAGCCGTGTTGTTCAGGCCCTAAACGGTGAATTAAACGGTTGGGCCGTTTAAACTCGTTTAAACCGTTCAATCCTGTCTAAACGGTCTAAACAAAATCAGATTAAACGTGATTAAATAAGCTAAACAACCATTTAATCCATAATTAAGTGAATTAAAGGCCTACGTCTATCACAATCAACTCGAAACTAATTAACATTGTAACTATATAAAGTGTTGTGGGATTTAGATTTCTTCCAACAAGATTATTTGGTAGAATATTTGATTTTTACATGTGTAAATATGTATGGGTTCTAGCAAATTTTATTTTTATCTACATAAATATATATATTTTATTGTTATTGTACAAAAACGTTTAGGTCGTTTAACTTGTTTAAACGGTCTGAACGCTAAACGAAGGGTGACCGACTGTTTACCGTTTAGCGTTGAGGAAAACATTGCATAGGAATAGCTGAATAGGATCAGGGTAAATGCTACATCAGATTGCACTTGCAAATACGGCAATACTACAGAAATGAACATGTCGTCAGGTAGAACAATGCTCTTGCACATGTTTCCTTGTTCAAGGTTAAAATTCAGAAGAGTTTCTTTTATCCGTCTTGTGGCAAATATGAACACTGCACATGCTCACTTGTCATATAACTTTTGTTAGAGTTGACATATAACTACTGACACGAATTTGGGATCGCTTCACCTGTGTTATTGCAATATTGCTCTCACCTCAAATTTTGATCTATAATTCAAGAGCAACGACCGACTCGACCGTCGTAGCATGAGACGGTTCCGAGCATTCATCAACATGGCACACTTGCAAGAGATCACTTTGTTGGGCCGACGCTTCACTTGGTCCAGTGAACGTGAACACCCTACCCTCGAGAGACTTGATCGTTGCCTGGCAACGGTTGATTGGTTTCAGGCATTCCCGTATCACTGTCTCAAGCCTCTTTCTGCCCGCTCCTCTTACTACTTGACACTGCTCAAGGGGCCTGGCGGAGGTTTCGATTTGAGTCCTTCTGGGCTAAGCTGCCAGGCTTTTTGGAGGTCGTGGCCACGGCATGGTCTCGCCCAGTGCATGACGTTGACCCTTTCCGTGTGCTGGACATCAAGCTGCGGTACACAGCGCGGGTACTGAGAAGCTGGAGCACTTCCAGGGTCGGCAGTGTTCGCTTCCAGTTGGCCTGGCGCGCGAGGTGGTGCTCCGTTTAGACAAAGCCCAGGACTACAGACCTCTGTCGCCGCGAGAAGTGGTGTTGCGCAAGGCCTTCAAGCTGAGAACTTTGGGTCTAGCATCGCTGGCCCGAACCATCGCCAGACAGAGATCGAGGCTCCTCTTCCTTGCCGAGGGGGATGCCAACACAAGGTTTTTTCAGCTACAGGCCTGCCACAGAAAGAGGAAGAGTAGGATCGAATCACTGTCAGTGGATGGGGCGCAGATGGTGAATGAGGATCTGATGGCTCACTCGTTGTATGAGTATTATAACCTCATCCTCGGCTCCAACTTTGAGAGATCCAGGAGAATAAACCTGGAAGCCGTAGGCCTTCCATCCCAGGACCTGAGTGGTCTGGAAGTGATGTTCACCGAAGAGGAGGTGCGTGCTGTTGTTATGGACCTTCCAATTGACAAGGCGCCAGACGGTTTTACAGGCATCTTTTACAGGAAGGCCTGGGACATCATCAAAGGGGACCTCTTGAATGCATCCAACGCATTCTGGTCACTGGACTCCAGGAGCCTAAACCACTTGAATGACGCCTACATGGTTTTGCTTAAAAAGAAGCCACAGCCGGCGGAGATCCGAGACTATCGCCCAATAAGCTTGATCATAGCTTCAGTAAACTGATCACGAAATGTTTGGCAAACCGGCTCTCCTCTGTACTTGATGGGTTGGTTTGCCGCAATCAGAGTGCGTTCATAAAGGGGCGATGCATCCATGATAACTTCAGAGTTGTGCGCCTCTCCTGCAAGGCGTTACACAAAAAGTGTGTTCCCAGCGTGCTGTTGAAGATAGATATTGCCAAGGCATTCGACTCCGTGTCGTGGACTTTCTTGCTGGAGGTGCTTCAGCACATGGGGTTCGGGAGGAGATGGAGGAACTGGATCTGCGCCATACTGAGTACAGCAAGTACAAAAATCTTGCTCAATGGTGTTCCAGGTAGAAGAATCTGTCACGCGCGGGGCCTTCGTCAGGGTGACCCCCCTCTCGCCAATGCTCTTCGTACTTGTTATGGAGGTGATCAACCGCACCATTGGCTGGCTGGACTCTGAAGGGTTTCTGCAGCAACTTGGTACTGCTGGGCCGATGCAACGGGTCAGCCTCTACACTGATGACCTGGTTCTTTTTGTGTCGCCCATCGAGCAGGACCTCACAGTGCTTAGAACAACGTTACATATTTTCGGAGAACCCTCTGGACTCTTTTCTAATCTCGACAAGAGTGTCGCCACTCCTATACACTGCAGTGCTAAAGACATTGAGAGGGTTCAACACATCCTCACGTGCAGAGTAGAGGGCTTTCCCGCCGCTACTTGGGAGTCCCTCTATCCATTTTCAGGCTTAAGAAGAGTGATGAGCAAGCTCTGATTGATGCAGTTGCTGCCAGGCTACCCCTCTGGAAAGGAAATCTGCTCAACATTGCAGGAAGAACGACGTTGGTTCGGAGCACGTTGTCAGCAATTCCAGTGCACATGTCCATCGTCCTGTGTCTATCTTCTTGGGCAATTGAGTGTATTGACAAGCTTCATCGTGCTTTCATCTGGTCGGGGACAGCTATGGTCTCAGGGGGTCGCTGCAAGGTTGCATGGCAAATCTGTTGCAGGCCGCGTGATTTGGGTGGCCTAGGGGTGACGGACCTCCGCCGGACAGGGCTGGCGTTGAGGTTGCGATGGCCTTGGCTGCGCCGTACCGATCAGGCACGCGTAGGGGCCACCTTGCCTGACCAAGAGCAGGGCGAGGTTCTGGCTTTCTTCAGGGCTGCGACAATCTCTGTCCTGGGCAGCGGTGAGTCCACACTCTTCTGGATGGACAGCTGGATTCAGGGTTCAAGCATCCGCTATCTGGCGCTGGCAGTGTTTGAGGCGGTGCCTAAGCGGAAATGGGGCGTCACCGTCGCCGAGGCACTTCATGACCACGCCTGGGTTCATCATATCACCGGAGCCCGTACTATGAGGCTGCTCACTGAGTTCATAGGCCTTTGTCGATTGCTGGAGCAGGTACAGCTCTCGCCGGGGACGCCAGACACCTTCGCCTGGAAGCTTACTGCCTCACAGCAGTATTCGGCCGCGTCTGCGTACGGAGCCATGTTCTTCGGCTGCTCTAGTCCTTTGGGTGCTCGACGGGTCTGGAAGACATCAGCGCCACCACGCACTAAGTTGTTCTTTTGGCTGGTGCTGCACAAGAAATGTTGGACGGCGGATAGGCGTTGGCGCCATGGTCTTCAGGACGGCAACTCGTGCATCATGTGTGATCAAGGAGCCGAGACAATGGACCATATTATTCTGGGATGTGTTTTCAGTCGCGAGGTATGGTCATCCTGCCTTCGAACATATCGTCTACACCAAGCCGTCAGTGTCCAGGAGCAGGACATCATGATCTGGTGGACCAATACCAGAAAGCTACTTCCCAAGCAAATCCGTCGTGGATTCGACTCCCTCTTCTTCCTTGTCGCCTGGAATTTGTGGAAGGAGCGAAACGCGCGGACTTTCGGTAGGACTCCTCGACAGCCGGCTGAGTTACTACACACAATCTTGGAGGAGGCTTCTCTTTGGATGGCCGCGGGGTACCGGGCGCTGAGGGCCGTTGATGCTCTTCGCCTGATGGCCTGATGTACCGCCCCGGTTTACATTCCCTCGGTAGCAACCTTATGGTTCATGTAATCTGAAGTAGTGAGTGAGTTGGGCTGGTGTGTCTTCGGTAATCTTTGGATTCCCGGTTGCTGTTATGGTTAAAACTCATTTTCTCTGCTTAATGAAATACATGCCGCCCATGTTCTCAAAAAAAAAAATCAATGGTACCAAGAATGCCTGCATCACTGCATGCATATAGAACCGTTTGTGTCTTGACCTCCTCTCTGTTGCATGTGGTGCGGTCTCTTCTGGCTGTTTCATAATTTCTTTGATTCACATAGCAATCTGATGTGCTTCTTCAGAAAGCACATTATTGATGTGCTTTTTTATTGTAATAAATTAGAATGTGAAGTATGTACATATTAAATATTACTAGCTTCTTCAGAAAGCAAAGGTTTCAGGTGTAAAATAACTACTACACTCGATAGTCAAGACAGTCTCAATTATTGATGTGCTTCTAGCATTTTATTGATTCTGCTGTACCTATTTTCAGCAAGGGTCTTGGATATGGACAGCCTTTTCTGGAGCAATTAACTGAATGGAGGAGACACTTGGGAAAGTGAAGGAGGAGCTGAAGACCTGGTAGCGAGAGCTAGCTGATATGTTGGAAATCAGCATCAGGAGTAGTGGTTTTGCTGTTAGCGCAGGGTGTAGTCTGTTTCTGCTTTGTTTTTTGTTCTGACCCCTGTGTGTGAGGTCTGGCGATATATCACTGTCTGGTAGTAATCTCTCTGCCTCTCTTCTGATTGCAGGCGCCTGTGCCTTGCAGTTGACTAGGTTTTAGTTGCTGTAAGGTGTTGGTTCGGTGGTGTCGGTCGTGGTTGGATCTTCGTTAGCTGGTAAGTGGTAACCCCAGCAAAATGTTATTTACTTTCACTATAAACAGGGCCAAGCCTTTGGTCTAATTAAACTGAAGGAACTTTCGACATACATCCCACGGCTTCAAAGCTGAAACCACTAAATTCTTCATGTGTACCATAAAAACTTGTGCATAAGCAATGGTAATTATTTACGCCAAGCTCCTTGAGTTGCAACTCAAGGACCTAACATGAAAGCAATGGTAATTATTTTATCAATGAGGAAATTTTAAAAACAAGCATTTTGGCATATGATTAAGAAACTGTTGAAAGTGAATGTAAATAAACAGTGATTTGGGAACAACTGTCAATTCCACTTCCACTGATCTCGTAGATATATATACACATGTGAAAAGGTGTCTGCTTACGAGGGGAAAGTAATTGTTCGATGGAACAGTAGACCGACGAAGGGACATGTCCCTTCGTAACATGCTAACTATCTACTAATCCTAATCCATTGGATGAGATCACCGGATGAAAGGGTGTCTGCTGAGAACAGATAATGTTTCGTAACATTCCCCCTTGATCGGATCTTCCTTGAGATCAATGCAGCTGTAAGCTTGGATTCCTCAAAAAACCCTATGGGAAAATTTTGAGGAATATGTATGTATAGATATGCCATAAAAACTCCTTTAAACCTTATAGGAAAATAAGGAAAAAATAGCATATATAAGTGTGATTTAAATAAACCACTATGTCATTGGTATCCCATAAAAAATCCCAATTGGGAAAAAATATTGGAGATACAACATATAGATTACTCCCCCAAAAACCTTTTCAGGAAAAATACGAGGAGCAATATAAAGTGATATATCGCTAAAACCCATGTAAAAACCCAGTGGAAAAAATTAGAAGAAAATATGATGACGTATTATTGGCATTGCCTCTAGGATAACTCACATTAAAAACCTTTTCATGGAAAAACTATGGGCGAGTTGTGAGGGCAATACATGTCTTTGATATTTCCCATAAAAACCCCGGTGGGAAAAATAGAAAATATGACACATGCTTATGTTAATATTACCTCATTAAAAACTTTAACAAGAAACCTTGTGAGTAAAACTTGTGAAAGAAAAGAGTATAATATGATGCTGGTACAGATCAACACATTTAGGAGATGTCTTCCCCTGATTCTGGCAAATCTCCGAAGTTGTTGCATACCAATTCTATGTACTAATTTTTGAAACATAGAAGTTGATAAGGACTTAGTAAATAAGTCAGCGAGATTGTCACATGACTTGATTTGCAAGATGTTTATTTCCCCGCTTCTTGTAATTCATGGCTATGGACAAGAGCGCTTGGAGATTGGCAATCAACGTGCCTGAACTGTGACCTCTTTTTATCTTGTGCCCTTTATGTCCATTTATGTGTCTCCCTGTTTCTCGTCTCTTTTGTGTTTCATCTCTAGCCTACCTCAACTTGCTTGGGACAAAAGGCTATGTTGTTGTTGTTTCTTGTAATTCATGGGGATAAAACAGTTTAGGAACAATATGCTTAGTGATATTGTTCTTTATGTAACCTGTTTGCATCCTTGTAACAAGCGGAATTATCTTTATAGATAATGGTAGGTGATTCAATTGAACTAATACCACATGACTGTTATACGTGGTTAATCATTCTGCGAAGCCATACACATTCTCGTGATGCCTCGTATAGAGCAATAATTTTAGAATGATTAGTAGAGGTCACTGTCAGAGTCTGCTTAGAAGACTTCCATGAAATAGCCGTACCTCCATGTAGTGTTACGAGGATCAGATAAGTAACCAGCATCAGTATAACCAATCATTCTGGGATCATGATTTTTCTTGAAGAATAAACCAAGATCCTTCGTGCTATTAAGGTATCCGAGGATACACTTCGCTCCCATCCAATGACAGCGAGTTGGGTCTGCTCTATACCTAGCTAGTAAGTTCACTATAAATGCAATATCAGGTCTGGTGCAATTTGCAAGATACTTAAGTGCGCCAATTACACACTGAGATATGGGATTTCTGGTCCCAACATCTTTTCCCCAATATCCCGCGGTTTAAATGGATCTTTCCCTATTTCTAAGGAACGAACAACTATCGGAGTTTTATTATGGTATGATTTATCCATATTGAATTTCTCCAATATTTTCTAGATATAGTCTGATTGATGCACTAAAATCCGTGAAGGACGGTGCTCAAGTTGTAAGCCTAGGCAATATTTGGTCTTACCCAAATCCTTCATCTCGAATTTCATCTTTAGGTGATCGCATGCTTCTTTTATATCCTTTGGACTGCCGATGATATTTAAATCATCAACATATACGGATATAATGCAAAATCCTGTTAGATATTTCTTAATGAAAATACATAGGCAATCATCATTGTTAGTGTATCCTCTCTTTAGAAGGAATTCACTGAGTCGGTTGTACCACATTTGTCCCGACTGCTTCAAGCCATATAATGACTTTTATAGTTTTACACAATACATGTTGCGATTTGTGTTTGGATTTGGAATTTGGATTTCATCGGGGACCTTCATGTATATGTCCGAATCAAATGACCCATATAGATACCGACACCACCAGTCGTTGCAGCCCCGGCGCCACCCGTTGATGAAGTGGTTGCCGAGCCCGTCGCTGTGCCCGCCTACGTCCCCATGGAGCTGATGTCACCAGCACCGGCACCGCCTCGCTACTAGTGCGACTTCCGCAAGGAGTACACCCTGCTGCCGCACACGCTGGAGTACAACTACTCACTGTCATCGACCACGCCGGTTCCGGAGACTCAAGTGGCGGCTGGCAGAAGCATCCCGACGATGCCCTCAATCCCTGGTACTTCAACACGATGCTTCTTCCATCGCCCACGCCGGTCCCGGAGACTCAAGTGGCGGCTGGCAGAAGCAGCATCCCCGACGACGCCCTCGATCCCTGGTACTTCAACACAATGCTTCTGCCAGCCGCCACTTGAGTCTCCAGGACCGGCGTGGGCAATGGCAGTGAGTAGTTGTACTCTAGCGTGTACGGCAGCAGGGTGTACTCCTTGTAGAAGTCACACCAGTAGCGAGGCAGTGCCGGTGCTGGCGACATCGGCTCCATGGGGACGTAGGCAGGCATAGCGACGGGCTTGGCAACCACTTCATCAACGGGCGGCGCTGGGGTTTCAACCGCTGGTGGCACAGCATTGCTTGGGCCGGCACCATCCACGCCAAGGCGAGGGGACAGTGGCTGGCTCTGCAGACGGAGGATGTGCGGAGAAGCATGGTGGCCACGACGAATTGGACTCCATTGATGGCGAGGAACTGCATCTGCA
>JAQSUU010000694.1:0-75000 GCA_038087645.1 Saccharum hybrid cultivar R570 | reverse complement strand
GCGTCTTTGAGCTCCTGGAGTTTCACGTCCACCTTCTCTTTCACGGGAGCGGGGACTTTGTCGCCAAGCTCCTTGAGTTGTTTCTCAGTCTGGTAGACCACGGAGTCCGCCTGGTTTTTTGTGTCAATTGCATCTCTCTTCTCTTTGTCCTCCTTGGCAAACTTATCGGCTTCTTCTACCATTCTCTCAACCTGCAAAAGGAGGTAGTTGAAGCCTTCATGCACCAATGTAGGTACTATTTGTTATGGAATTAGCGGAACCATACTACTCTACTACAGGATGGTAGAAAATAACAATGATACCACAGCATCATAAAGTAGCCAGCATCACATCATTGACACAAGAAGAATGAAACCTGGCAAATTTTATGTCTAACCACCAAGGCGCCAACAACAGCTCACTACAATTGTTACTTTGTTAGAAACAAGAATGCTATGTGGAAGATTTGTAACATACCTCATCCTTAGGTAGCGTACTAGCACCAGTGATGGTGATGTCCTGTTTCTTTCCAGTGCCCTTATCAATGGCAGCAACTGAGAGGATACCATTTGCATCAATATCAAACTTCACTTCAATTTGTGGGACACCACGAGGTGCAGGAGGGATCCCATCCAACCGGAAGCTTCCAAGGGACTTGTTGTCCCTAACAAACTCTCTTTCTCCCTGGAGAACATTAATCTCAACGCTTGTCTGTCCATCTGCAGCTGTTGAGAATACCTCCGATTTTGAAGTGGGCAATGTGGTATTCCTGGGTATAATCTTTGTCATCACTCCACCCAATGTCTCCAAACCAAGAGATAATGGAGTAACATCCAGAAGAACGACATCTTTCACATCTCCCGCCAAAACCCCACCCTGGTGTTGCAATGGAAGCAGAAAACATTAAATGTGGCATATTGGATGAGTCAAAATAATGTTTTACATTGTAATGATATGTGTTATGCAATTCTTTATAAATGCAACTATGCAGCTATGGAGGGAAGGAACATGAATGAGGGCTCTCCATGTAAGGATTATGCTCTGCAACAATAAACCACATTTGAGGATAAAGAAAATCACCTGCACAGCTGCCCCAAGAGAAACAACCTCATCAGGGTTGACCGTAACATTGGGATCCTTGTCAGTAAGCTTCCTCACAAGTTCTTGAACTGCAGGGATTCGGGTGGATCCACCCACAAGAATAACTTCATCTAGATCACCGACAGACAACTTGGCATCTCTCAAGGCATTATTAACAGGAGTTTTAAGCCTGTCACCAGAGCGAACGTCAGCGAAGCCTTTGAAAAAAATTATCATACATAGAAGATTGTAGATTTTCAAAAAGCAGTGGGCACAAAATACTGACAGAGTGGTCACAGTTACCTGTCTATAAGGTCTGAACATAGTTCCTCGAATTTGGCTCTCGAGAGGGTTGCCTCAATGTGTTTTGGCCCATCAGCAGTAGCAGTAATGAATGGCAGGCTGCATTTAAGGCATTCCGAAACAAGCATTTTGAAATGATGTAGATCAACAGCAGAGCAGAACATTGCTCAAGTTTAAACACTTTATAAAAATACACTGAAAGTAGCCTACCTAATATTTGCCTGTGTCAGCGTTGACAGTTCCATCTTAGCTTTCTCTGCTGCCTCAGTAAGCCTCTGAAGGGCTTGTTTATCCTTCAGAAGATCAATACCTTCATCTTTCTTGAAGTTGCTAGCAAGCCAATCTACTATTCTCTGCACAAGTCAAGTATAATATAATCAAATATACTTGAGAGCTATCTCCCTTAAAATTGCATAATAAGGTATGAAGTTAGTTAGTTAGATACTCAGATCCATTTTAACATTCCATAATATCAATGTTTCAAAAGAAATGCTAGGCACTAGCAGGAGGTCAAAACCTGCCTAGCAAAGACCAGAGTAACAGAATGCAAAATAGATAAAATTTGGCATGCTAAAGCATAAAATTTGAGACATCATGCATCCTTGAGTCTCATGATGATTGTTCATCGTATCAGGCACCTAGATGAAATTCCTACGTGTTAGGCGAGGCAATGCTACTCTGCCTAACACCATAGTCTCGCTGTTTCATGTGTGTTATTGATTTAATCTATCAGGAATTCAAACAAATTCAAAAATAGAAATAAATACACTCTATATGATTGGTACATTGTGAATCTGTGAGCTGCCTTTCACATGTACCGCCCATTAGCTCTATCAGGAATTAAAATGGCATGTTTACGAATTTTTAAGTAGAAAGAAGTCTACATAGAGCTTGTTACTCAAGGATTGTTTACTGAAAAGGACACAAATGTAAGAGAAACAATTTCACAGTACGACAGTAATGCTTATAACAACATACAAAGCAATAAAATGGCGGGTGTTGAGAAAGCTCAAAGTTCCCGTGTAACAACCTACTAAAGAACAGAGAACAGAAGAAAATTCCTTCAAACCTTATCAAAGTCATCACCACCAAGGTGTGTGTCACCTGATGTGGAAAGCACCTCAAACACACCATCTCCAACTTCCAATACTGCAGGACGGTGTTAATTTAGTTATAATGCGAGTATAAACAACAACAATAACAACAACAATAAAGCCTTTTAGTCCCAAGCAAGTTGGGGTAGGCTAGAGTTGAAACCCAACATAAGCCCCTAGTCAGATAATGCGAGTATAAACATCTCAAAAAAAACATTTAGTATATAAGACACTGGCAGAGAATGTCACTTTGATGGAGAAAATACAAATGGAACATGTTCATCCACCTCATCAAAGGAAAACGAAAACATCTGGTTCAAAGAGTTGAGCAACATAAAGTACCACTAATGTTCCTGGGACATATCATTTGACATGTTATAGCTCAAACTGGGCAAAATCAGAGTAAGAGTTGCCCTAATATTCCTGAAAATCCATTTGAGACCTTACGACTCGATCAGGGCAAAATGAAACAAATGTTGAGCAATTCATACAGCTGAATAAATATTTAGCACATAGTTCTGAACCAATTGAAAGCAAAAGGTTTATCTCAATGATATGAGATGATCATTATCCACGTGATTCAGAATTATAATAAAAAAGAAATAACAGGTGGAACACTTGCTTACCAGATACATCAAAGGTACCGCCTCCCAAATCAAACACTAGAATTGTTTCATTATTTTTCTTCTCAAAACCATAGGCCAATGATGCAGCAGTTGGTTCATTTATAATACGGAGAACTTCCAGTCCTGCAATGCGGCCAGCATCTTTAGTTGCTGTCCTTTGTGAGTCATTGAAGTATGCTGGGACTGTGACCACTGCTTTTGTAATTTTCTCATTAAGAAACTTAGATGCATCATCCACCAACTTCCTCAAAACCTGTTCCGATAATAAACCAAGATAAGTCAAATGTACAACTTACTATGAAAGTAAAATGATAAGTATACCACATCTATTGGTCTGGTAGTTAGTAGCTACTCAAACTAGTTTTAGACAGATGATAAGGTACCATAATTTTATATATATTTAAAAACTCACTCCCCCAAGACATAAGTACAGAACACAAATGACCCAACTGCTTAACTGAAGCAAACAAATTTCAAGCAAGCCTCAATGAATCAATGTTGAGGCTGAAATCAAAATACATAAACCCAGTTTGGTCCGCCCAGAATTTTACACATGCAGCATTCTGGAAAAATTCCTGCCTCCGAAACTAGCACTAACTCTCCAAAGAATGAGAACCCTACAGCATAACCAAAGATTCTAACACAGACTGGTTGCCTAGTAACATAAAAGCAACTTCCTTTAAATCCATTCATGTTTATGTGGCAAAATACACCTTTTTGTCAAAGGCAATGTAACTAGTTGCATTACAAACATCATCCAATCTGGTGTACCTTAACAAGTGATTTGCCAGGTCCAGGAGCTATTCTCTAGTAAAACTGATAGATTTTCAATATAGACAATTGAATGACAACAAGAGTAGCATTTATCCATATCCTCAAAACTCGAATTTCTATACAAATCATCCCATAAAAAAAACTTACAGTAAAATGCATAGCCACCAGCTGAAAGTAGAAAACATCTAACATAAGTTACCTGCGCGGAAATCTCCTCGGCAGCGAACTGCTTGCCGATAGCGGGGCAGTCGAGCTTGACGTTGCCGTTCTCGTCCTTGACAACGCCGTACGAGACCTGCTTGGCCTCGTCGTCGACCTCAGACATCTTGCGGCCGATGAAGCGCTTGACGGAGAAGAAGGTGTTCTCGGGGTTGACGACCGCCTGGCGCTTAGCGATCTGCCCCACGAGGCGCTCCCCGGTCTTGGTGTACGCCACGACGGAGGGCGTGGTGCGCGCGCCCTCGGCGTTGGTGACGACCGTCGGCTTGCCGCCCTCCATGGCGGCGACCGCGGAGTTGGTGGTGCCCAGGTCGATCCCCACCACCTTCTCGCACGTGACCCGCAGCGCGGAGCCCCCGCGGGCGGCCCCGCGAGAGGGCGCGCGCATCCGCACCGCCGTCGCCAGCCGCCGGCCCACGAAGAGGGAGCTCGACGGGGTGGCGCCGCTCCGCCGCCGGTAGCCGAGGAAGGGCGAGGCTCCGCCCGCCGCCGTCGCACCGACCTGGGAGCAGGTGAAGGAGGCCATGGCTCGCGCGCGTGCGGGGTGGGGGGGACTCTAACCCTATCCAAGGAGGGGGAGGACGGGAGGTGAGGCGGGGACGGAGGGGGAGCGGCGGAGGGGATAAGACGGGGAGGAGGAGGTGCGGAGGGAGGAAAGTTTATACTGGCCAGACGCTGACGCGTGGGGCCCGCCGCTAGGTGGTTGGCGTGCGGTGCGGGTCGCGGCGGCGGCGGCCGTGGAGACCGCGTGAGGTTTTGAACACGGCTGGGGTCTGCAGGGCTGTGGCTTCTCAGAATGCGTTTTTTTTTTTAATTCCTTCTCAGAATGAGTTGAGAGGTTTTTCTCGTGTGGTTGTTGAGCCGACGTCGCCGGTTTTTGGACGAGCCGGCTGCCAGGCTGCTGTGCAGTGTGACAGTGTGCACGTCAGCGAGGTCTCAAATGGTGTCGTAACGTACAGAACCTGCAAAGCATTATGCGATTGTGATGCTACTTTTAAGCTGTGTGTATGGAATAAGTACATCCTCAATCACAAGAAAATTGGAGGTCTCACGATGCTCCAGCTACTGTTTATGTGCACTTTTTGTCACTGTTACAACTCGCTTGTCCAAGCCGTCCACCAAATCCGCTTTCGTAGTCCGACTTGCTCACATGTCGTGTCGTCCCTGTGTGCGCTTTACCGTAGACTGATAAACCCGATTCAGCGTCTCTTCCTTATTGGGCCCAACATGTATCGTCGCGGTCCCCAGGCCCAGGCCATCTTCGACTCACGGCGCTGGTGCCCCCACGGAGTCGCACGCCGCTCCTTGGCCACGCCGCCAGGATCGGCAAGGGACTCTCCTCGGCTCCTTCGCCCGCCTCCTTGGCGCCACCGTCGGCATTGCCAGGGGCTCTCCTCGGCTCCTTCGTGGGTGTTCTTCACCGCGCTTCCGAGGTGCTCCTCTCATCTTTGCTCACTGTTCCTCCAGCGCATCCTCTCCTCGGCTCCTTCGCCCATCTCCTCTGATACATCCGGTCCAGGTGGGGTTGGCCGAGGCCCAATAAATTAAGGTTGCCCGGACCCCAACAGTTCTTATGCACACCCACTCGGGGAAAAGCTCAATGTCTCTAAAAGACTAGTCCGATAAGGAAAGGGTGGCTCTCTCTTTTAAAGTGGCTTCCTCCCCCCAAGCTAAGCAAGGTGGGATTATTCATAGGCTCACACGGTCACCGTCCGACTACAACTAGGCCACTGGGCCCTTTTTTGTTGTGTCTTTGCTAGCGGATAACAGTGGAGGATGTCCTCATCATTCCCACCCCCTTAAATAAGGGCACAGCTCTGATACCAAATGATACATCCGGCCCAGGTGGGGTTGGCCGAGTCACAATAAATTAAGGTTGCTCGGACCCCAACAGTTCTTATGCACACCCACTCGGAGAAAGGCCCAATGTCCCTAAAAGACTAGTCTGATAGGGAAAGAGTGGCTCTCTCTCTTTTAAGGTGGCTTTTTCCTCCCAAGCTAAGCAAGGTGGAATTATTCAGAGGCTCACACGGTCACCGCCCGACTACAACTAGGCCACTTGGCCCTTTTTTGTTGCGTCTTTGCCAGCGGATAATAGTGGAGGATGTCCTCATCATTCCCACCCCCTTAAACAAGGGCCCAGCTCTGATACCAAATGATACATCCGGCTCAGGTGGGGTTGGCCAAGGCCCAATAAATTAAGGTTGCCCGGACCCCAACAGTTCTTATACACATCTACTCGGAGAAAGGCCCAATGTCCCTAAAAGATTGGTTCGATAGGGGAAGGGTGACTCTCTCTTTTAAGGTGGCTTCCTCCTCCCAAGCTAAGCAATGTGGGATTATTCAGAGGCTCACACGGTCACTGTCCGACTACAACTAGGCCACTTGGCCCTTTTTTTGTTGCGTCTTTGCCAGCGGATAATAGTGGAGGATGTCCTCATCATCCTCTGTGCCGTCGTCGCCGTTGCCAGGGTCCTCTCTGTTTTTGTGTTTTTCCATCTATTCTACCTACCGGCTTGGATAATCGTTCGTCATCATGTCCTATTCCACCCCATGGCCAACGACGCTTCTCTTCTTCCCACTCATCACAGCTCTTTAGGACTGTCTCGTCGTTCCTACGCACTACGTCTGTTGTACCACGCACAGCTTCCTGCATGTGCCGTCGGTCGTTTTTGAATTTTGGGTGCTGCTCTAGGTGGCTTCGTTCGTGGCTGCTTCCTCGCTCTGCTCTTTACCATTCTCTTATCTCTTTGTGTTTGTTCTTAGGATGCTCTTGCCTGTTGTTCGTTGGGGCAGCTCCCATATAGATAACAGTCGCTGAGCTTGCCAAGTTTGATAATCCACATGTCATCTATGTATGACAGTTATCTCTACATAATGAATTCGTAAAATTGGTGCTTACACACCTTTGCTAACCACTCTTTTGTCCATTATGCAGTCTAAAAATGTATTATCACAGCAAGAATCAAAAGTGCCATGCCTAATTAGTCATGGTGGTATCTACCATGTAATGCCTTCTTGCAGGAGATCAACTAAACAGATTGGAGACACATACAAGTGCAATAACTCAAAGTACTCTGGAATAAGCAGTGGTCCTACGTACACTTTCTTAGCTACCTTTGTTCAAAACCTCTCTATTCTGATTCTGATTACAGAAAACATATACAAACAGCTCTTGTACCACAGAGTTTACCCACACTATGAACTTACATATAATTTCGTTGCCACACCATTATATGTAGGTATCGATTGACTTTATTAGTCACCGATCCTGCCCAAGGATCTGATGAATGCATACCCTAGCTGTGCAGTTGGCCTTTTTTGGACCAAGAGCAGAGGAAATAATAGGATCGCCAGTTCAAGAATTGATTAGTAGTGATGGTGGATTTGGAGCATTCCTTCTAACACGTATTGCCGGTTTATATGGAAAACACTTCAATTTACGAGTCAACGTGTCGTCCATGTTGCTGCAGTCCACAAATATTACCTACCAGGTTGATGCAATTTTAAGTGTGCCTAATCTGCCACTCCAAATCCCTGTAGCAGCTCCTCATGGTATATATTTTTACAGCATTGTGTTGTTCTTTGCATACCTCTCTAAACATGTGTCGCATAAATAGGCTCACTCTTACCTCATCCACTGTCATGTGTTCATTCTCATTGCTATTTAGTAGGGCTATGGCCTACTAGTGCTGTAGCAGCAGCAGGTGGGGAAGACATAGGACCAACAACAATAAAGTCTGGAGTTTTCACCTTAGGGACATAAAAGGTATTATATTCATCCAACCCTGTATATTGCGCTTCTATGGCACTGCATGCATGTTGTTTATGTTAGACCTATATCTTTGTTCTTCATGCATTGACAGCTAGACGCCCTCCATTTACTAGCATGATCATGTTCAGTGCGACACGACAACTAAATCTTTTTGTGTATCGCCATATGTATAGAGACGATCACTTCCTTTTGTCTCAAGTGTGTCGTGTAAAATATTATGCCACCTTCATCCATGCATAGAGGTAGAATCATTCCTAAGTCAGCTATTATGTAAACTAGTCAACTAGACCTCTGCAAGTATATCTAAGAACTCGCTGCTATGTAAACCAGTCAACTAGACCTCTCTATGTATATCTAAGAACATGTGCAATGCCTCCTGGGTGCTACACCTCTTCTGAATGTTTTCCAAACATAACGAACGTATTCGATACAGACTTTACAGTAGTCTCATGTTTTTTACGGTTTTACCTTGGTTACCACTACGATTCCTGATAGAGCATCACCAAGTCTTGCATCCCTCCATAGAACCAAAACACAACAAATTACAAACATATCCATCAGTGCCATGTTTTGCACTTGATGAATGCCATGCTACTACACTTGCTCTAGGATCAGCTGAATATTTCAAAGCATGAATGGGAAGCACACCATTGAATTCATCGATCACACAGACGCTGCATCACACTGACAATACCCAGCAGAAACCAGCGTAGCGGAGCGCCCCCCATGCTAGTTAATAATTAACCCTAAGAATAAATATTTCTCTATATTTTTAGGCTTTTGTCTTGTTCAAACTTTTTGTTATGATGTTGTTTTATCTATGTGTCTAACAAAGCCCAGTGGTTTATTTTGTACTCCCTCTTATTACTTTTTTTGTTATCACTATTGTCTAGATAAACCACCTTAGAGATAAAAAAATGCTAACTAAGAACTAAATGTGGTGATCATCCTATGAGAGATCAATTAGAACTAGTATGATGTTGTCAAAACATAGAATTAGTATGTTTGAAAGATGTCATTTGCACTAGTCCTTTAACTAAGTCTGTCATTCAATACATAAAACCCACTTAAGGGCTAGATGTATTTTCAAATATGTTAGTTTCCTACAAAATTATGTGGAAGGCCAATTCAATATCCCCCCAATCCCCAAACCCTAAAAGCCTTCTTAGCCATGACCATTTTGATTCTTTTCACATATGTGACTTCTAGTCAGAGCGAAAGCAACATGCATTGTGCAATAGATTGTTGTGGATATCAAAACATTTACATAAAACAAACTTCTTTCTTTTTAGCGGATGGCACAGTTTTGCATGTAATAACTATGTCTTTTGAATAACAATCGTTTTCTTTTAATAATGCATATCTTTATCTCTCAACAATTTACTTACATTTTGTTTATCAGTTAGTCACTTTCTTTTGTTGATAGGTCAAATCTAATTGTCACTCTACATCCTCTTGGTTTATCTCATTACTGATGTTGTTTCCTTTGCTCACTATCCCCACCGTGTCACCATCCATGCCCTTGCCTTCTTCCACCTCTCTAGCATTGCTACTGAAAAGATCAATGATGCCCAGAGGAGAGTTGAATATGAGTAATATGAAGAATTATTCCAATAGTAAAAGCATCAAATTAGTTCAACTGTATAGGTCACACAATTTTGAATTGTCTCAAAGTTACACACATGTAAGTTCTGCCAAAATATGCGTAAGTTAGGCAGTCCAACAAAAACTCAAACTAGAAAAATGGGTATAAAAAATAGATTGTGAATTACGACACTTCCTTATGATATATTGGTCTATTCCATGTCGTGTTTCCAATAGAAACTTCGCACTCACTTATGCACTTGAACAACTTTTCAACTCTTCTAAAAACTAGCTGACTTGAGTGCAAGTTTCGTGAATGGGTGTTTCTCATAGGTTATGTTAGATCTTTTGAGTGCTAATTCGACCTAAGGTACTGAGATCCACATCCCTCTTTTATAGTATGATGTTTGGTAAACTCAATTTTGAAATATAAAATTGGGTGCATTTTTTCTACTCCCGGGAGTAGTTACTCCCACCTTCAATAAACAACATTGCGTATGTGTGCATACTCATTTATAATTTTTGAGTATGTTTATATACTCATTTTATGATACTCCAAATCATACTACGTGAATTTTTTTTCAAAAGAACCCATAATTTTTAATACGTTATTATAATACTATGAATAATACTATGACAATAGTATACAAAATAAGCATAACCATATACTCAATATATACTTGCATACTTGACATACATACTACCATACATGGTCTAGTATGATCATATACTTTGTCAACATACACTTCGTCGTGTCATATACACCTTAAATCTAAGGATATACACATGGTGAAAGGTCCTTGTTTGGTTTTGGTAATTGAGTGATAATCTTAGGTGGACTAATATGTGTTTGAGTGAGATACACAGGTGATTAGTCCACAAGTACATCATGTGTGAGCAACCTATGCCATGGAGGTGAAATGGCTTGGATATGTTGCAAGGCTCACACATGTGATGAAGGAGCTCATTGCATATGAGACATGACATAGAGTCATGTGACTAAGGTGGAAAAGATCAAGACAAGACTTGGCTTGATGGACCGGTTGCAAGCGTGAAGGGTAAGTTGGAGGTATTGGAGCGATGGACCGCGTGGCAGTGAAGCTTGAGCAAGACTTAGTGCCGATAGAAGAAGGCAATGGTGAAAAGCAAGTGAGGTCAAGATCGATGAACCAACAAGGTCACGTGATGATATGAAGTGGATCATATAATTTATTGATCAAGGTTAGTGCATGTGTTGCATCAATATTGGAGGAGATAGAATGGAATGCGCAAGGCAAAGATATAACCTATAGGGCATTTCATTTCACCGGTCATAGGTGTGTAGAGAATTTTATGACCGGATTCAGGATAGATGGTCGTACTATCAAGAGGGACAAACTTATTTGCATATCGGTCATCTAGTGACACTCGAGTGATCTAACTTCGCATTATTGCTATGATCGAGTGGCGTAGCAGGTTGAGTGAGTAACCCTTAAAAACATGTTTTGAAAAATACTAACACACTTGCACATGGTGGTGTACACTTGGTGGTGTTAGCATATTTTCAAGGGTGGTGAAAAAGGAGAAGAAATAGCACTTAAAAGAATGAAAATAGTAGTGCTATCTCTCAACAAGCAATTCTCTTTTCTAACCAAGAAATTCTTGTTGAGGAATAGTAAGGGGCCAAGCTTGCATGCATGTTAGTGAGAGAGAAATTGCTCAACCAGCAATTCCCTTTGCCAAGCAAGAATTTCTTGTTGAGAAATTGAGTATGAGAGAGAGAGGTGCCTTGGACCATGTTGGAGTGCTCAGTCCGGATTTTGACTGGGTGAACCGAACGTAGGCAGCAGCTCGCAGGTGGCTTCGGACCCTGGAGTGTCGCAGGCTCGGACCCTAGGTTCGCGGGTCCGCTTGGCACAACAACGAGCAGCAGCACATGCAAGCGTAAGGCGCGTTTGGGGGCTATGGCGTTGTGGCTCGGCCTTTGTAGCAGCGACGCTAGCGTAGCAGAGTGGAGCGCACGACGGCCTGCAACCTCGAACCCTGGGGCACCACGCGTCGGACCCATGTCCTGTTGGTCCACGCGGCACGTCGCTACGGGAATCGGAGGCTCTCGTGCGTAGGCACCTTCGGGCTCAGTGCTCAGGCAGCTTCGGACCTACGGCAGGCGGGTCTAGCCCTGGCAGCTCAACGAGCCACGCGACCTCGCTCATTTTCGGACCCAGCGGCGCTACAGCCTTGGACCAACTCGATGGTGTCCGGACACCTGGGAGATTGATCGCGTATATGGGATGGCCAAGGGCGACGTGGCGCTGGCTAATTCGACTCAAGGAGAAACCAGACTCTGGAGATGGTTCGGACTCTGGGACCGAACCAAGTCCAAAGTGTTTTTTCTCTCTGGGAGCTCTCTGTATTGATCCTGACATAGAGTTGAGATGGTCCAAATCAGGGTACAGATGTAGGGTCTGGTTCCACGTAAACAACATGGTAAATAGTGACCATTGGGATCTAATGGGCGCGGTTGAACGTGGGGACACGTGGCGAGATCCAGGGGTTCGGACCTTCATTGTAGATGGTCCATACCATGGGTCCGGAGCCTAGGTTCGGACCTCCCCGAAGCCTGTTTTCATGCAACGGCTCTTTTAGCCCTTGGGGCTATAAGTAGTGACCTTGGCCGGCCTTGGGCCAATTGCTGAGCACCCTCATGCCTTGGTGGTTTGTGTAGGTGTGCTTGAGAGCCTTTTGTTGACGGTAATTAACTATCATTTTAAACCATCAACATAAGAGGAATAAATAATAAAAAGGATCACCACAGTAGGTTTAGAGGTTTAAACTAACAAATTCTACGAGTTTTGGTGATTCTATGTTTTTTAGGGGCTAAGCTGCATAATACAGAACTAATCTCCTTCCAAAGGAAGAAACCGATGCAGTCGGCCTAATCTCCACGTCACGGATGCGGATAGGGATTCTAGAAGACCTAAACCGACTCCACGAGGCGACACAAGCCAACCCACCGCCAGGTGGGGCCGACCGGCCCTAGGGCTAGGCCGACCGGCCCTCCCCTGCGCCGCCTCGGCTCCTTCTCTTGCAACCTATCTATACCGCCTCTAAGGATGCATCTAAACCTCATGCCAAGGTCGGTTTGATCCAAGGGCTGCGGTTCCACGCCCTAGGCTATATAAACAGCCCCAGGATCTCCTCTCAAGGAATCAGTTAAAGAATTAGATCATCTCTTCCTCATTTGTGAAGGCAAGGCCAGAAGTTAGGGTTTCTAGAGAGAAAGAGAGTTAGAGTTCTAGTTCAAGTTTAGAGTTTAGTCTAGATTGATTCAACTAGAGACAAGCAACTGCTTGAGATTAGGATCATTCGTCGGAGACTTGGTAATTTTGTTGTAATCATCATTCGACTTTATGCTACTTCAATATATTTCTATATTTCAACTTTATTCTGTTCTTGAGATTGTTCTTGTTCTACATCTTGATATGAATATGATTAGTAGAGATTTTATGAATATGTTCGTAGAAATCTTGATCCAATTCTGGATAGGTTTGACTGGCTGGAATATTGTAGGCGTGGTGCTTAGATTATGTTTATCTGCGAATGCACTCTATGCTCCGGGCCATATGGTAGATCACGGGTG
Organism: Saccharum hybrid cultivar R570; assembly: GCA_038087645.1. Classification (NCBI taxonomy): domain Eukaryota; kingdom Viridiplantae; phylum Streptophyta; class Magnoliopsida; order Poales; family Poaceae; genus Saccharum; species Saccharum hybrid cultivar. Next base: position 61,947 of record JAQSUU010000694.1, on the reverse strand, counting down.
TGACATTTCTGTTGAGTCCTTTGTAGTTCACTCCTCGAGTATAGAACTTAGTAGAACACGGTTATAGGGAAGAGATCATTACTCTGTTCTTGACTTTTCTCTCAGTAATGTTCCTTATTCATATATGACATGTTGATTATATCATAGATTATTGTGTATAGCTAGATTGATTAATAGACTGATTGAATAAGAAATATTTATGGTTTACATCTCTAAATTAATCTCTATGACTACTTGACTTGAATAATGTTAACTCCCTCTTGTCTCTGGAATACCCATGATTATCATTTACCATTTATCTTATTTGTCTTACCCCTTTTCATGACAAGTGCTTAGTTGTTTTGTTATTTATTATTGAGTAAGTGCAAATGATTATCTCTACTATCATTGTAACTATTTATATAGTCCCGTTTCGATTTTTCTTTCCTCGGTAAAATTATAAATAACGATACTTAGGAAAATCTGGGTGAAATGCTACAATGGGTGTATTTATCTGTGCGCTTGCGGATATATACTATAATATCTTTATTTAGTTAAATAACATGAGTATAATACAACCACACTCTTGGTGTCATGTTGGGGATGACAACCTAACACGAGTAACGTTAATAAGTGTCAACACCCTCCAACTCACTTGTGCTTGTAAGATTGCGAATCAAAAACCAGTGAGTGATTCTAGTGCGTTGTATTGTGAGATTACATCAAGTGGCACTAGATATTCGTGTTGCAAGCTGATGGTTCTTGCTACTCTTGGAGGTTGCCACCTCCTAGAAGGCTTGGTGGGTCTCCGTCGAAGCATGTAAAGAAGATTGTGCGGTGCTCCGGAGAAGAGATTGTGAGGGTATTGTGCTCACCCCGCGAGAGTCGCGAAAAGCAACTCTAGTTGAGCATGTCATTGAACTACCCTCACTTGGTTCATAGGGTTCTTGCGGCGCCCAACATGTGGGCTTGGTGTGGTGCCAATTAGCCGCTGAACCACCAAGTGAACAGTCGACACAACGGGAACTAGCGTGTTGGCAAGCACGTGAACCTCGGGATAAAAATCACCGTGTCATCCTTGTTTTCCTATTGGTTTGCATCCCCATTACACAAGCTTGTTTTTACATTTATATATATTGTGCTGGTGTAGTTGCTCTTATAATTAGTTAGTTTGTATAGTTTGCTAGTTATCTTCTTACTTATGTAGCTTAGAAGTAGTTCCCTTGCGTGACTAATTCAGTTTGAGTAACCTTGTTAGTAATATTGCTTAGTTTGTGTAGCTATGTAATTTGCGCTACATAATTTAGCTTGTGTAGCCTTGTTATTGAGCATTGCTAGTAAGCTTAGGTGACTTTGTGCTTTTGCTTACTAGCTTGTGTGGGAGCTCCCCCGTTGCTTGAAGTATTAGTGGCATAGGTTTATATGATCTTGCTCCTAGAATTGGTTAGGTGAGCTCTAACTAATCTGGCATCTTAGTTGCTAGTTTAGAATCTTTTTAAGGTGCTTGAGAATATAGATAGACGAGTGTAGTCTTGACTAGACCGATAGTTTTAATTTCGTATTTGTTTTGGTTAGCCGATGTGTTTATTTTAGATAGGACTATTTACTCTCCATCTAGTCCGTCATCTCGACCCTACACATGGAAGTAACTGCTCCCTGTGAATAGAAAATAATTTCCCTATAAAATCTATATACTTACTCCCTCCGTTCTTTTTTATGTCACATTAGGTTAGTCCTAAGTCAAACATTGTTATCGTTGACCATCCATTGCGAGAAATCTTTATAGTTAGAACAACTCGAAAAAAGAACATAGTTAGAACATTGTTATTCCAATACACATACTTATGACTCATACTCGTAGAGTCAGAACAACTTGCGGGTAGGGATGATTCTGATATGTATTGCTCCGTATCTCATATATGATCCAGACTCATGACCTGCGCTCACACAAGTTAGACCAACGGCCGCTTTTCGACCCAACTGTGTAAAATTCTGGGCTCCCTTTAGTCCGTATAGCAGGCCCAGTTTATTCAAGCCCAAACGCCCCAAACTCGTCTCGCTAGGGTTTGTTGTTTGCTGCCCCCTGGCCCCCACATTGCCCGCTAAATGTTTCCCGCCATTTCGTCTCTCCATTTGCCGCCAGGCTGCCACCCCGCCTCGCTCTGCTCCCCAGACCCCCCGCGCCCTCGCCCCCTTTCCCTCTCCGCTCCCCCACGCCACCTGGTCGCCGGCTCGCCGCCCCTGCTCACCGATTGCCCTCGGCTATGCAGCGAGCAAGCAGCGGCGAGGTGATGGAGGAGGAGATCCGAGCGGAGTTCCAGAGCAGCGGCTTCTCCATCGGGGGAGCAGGCCCCGAGGACGCCGTCCAGATCCTCTCCACGCGTAAGTCAAGCATCCCCACCTTCCCCCTTGTCCTTCTCTGGTTCTAAGTTGGTGTTGATTTATGTTGATGTGTGTGTGGTGTGTGGTTTCGCTTGCAGTGCTGACCTACTGCATCAACTACAAGATGAGCCCCGCGGACCTCGTCTCCAACTGGGAGGTCTATTACCTCAACAGGTCAGCTCATCCCATATAAGAATGTTGCGAATAACAATATCGTAGCACCTTTTGCAGCTGATATTAGGCTAGTCTTAGTGACTGTAGGTCGTTTAGTGCTCTGCAGAAAGGGCGTCTGCTTTCTATGAAACTAGAAGTATATCCCGCGTGTTGCTGCGGGAACTACTGATTTGGAATGAGATTAAACTATTCATACATTCTTAGGAAGGAATTAACTATTACGTTGATGTGGACAACTAAATGTATGTTAGTGAATGATGTGTCTAGCTGACGTGGATATCATAATTGCTTGTGCCAGTGAACTTTAATTGCAAGTGATAGTGGATTGTTGAGGTGGACACCTTGCATGTCAAGATAATATTCTAGTGGGGGTAAGAGATATAGATTTGATGATAAACATCTCAACACAAATGGTGGCGTCTTTTGCTGTTGAATTAAGCATGCCATCTGTATGGCTGTGCTGATTATTATGGATAAGATGCTCTTGGCTCAATGTTTATTTTTTGGCTGGAGCATAAACAACCACTTTCTGCGTTCAAAAAAAACAACCACTTTCTATTAACTATGATCAAACTTTGTTTGATGTCTTGATGAGTCATTAAATCCCATCAACATTTAGGTATGACTAAAATCTTGCAGCTCATGTTCAATATTCTCCCGTCTGTATTAAGAGATGCCTCCCTGATGATTATGATTCCAGGGTCCATATATTTCTTCTTTGTTCTTTTATTTACATGATGCAGCTAAGGAAACTGAAAGAACTAATTTATGCAGGCAATTGGATGGCTTAAAGCTTGAAAGCTCGTATCTTGATGGTTTTCTGTCGCATCTTCAGAATGAAGTTAAAGACAGGATAATAAAAGAAGAAGCCAACCTCCACATTTACTCCAGTAACGATGCCGACATGTTAGTTCCACATATCAGATTCATTTACGTGCATGCTTGTCACAGAAGTACCTTTGTTTCTTATTTCACTGTCAAGAAAAAAATATAAATGTAATGTAGAAGTAACTGTTGCAGGCTCTTGAGCAATTCACATGCAGATGAAGGGGCATTCCATGACACACCAGGCTCTAAACAGGAAAAGCCACCTGAAGAGTCATCTAACTCTGAGTTAACTCCTCTGACAAGTGACAGACCATCATCCAGCAGAGTGGCCAAAACAAATGCTGATCGTATTACCCCTTTTGCAACACGAGTAAATAAATTTACCCAACAGTATGTTCTCAATGCTGATAATGCAGTTAGTGTGCGAAGTAAAAATGCTGAAATCACAGAAGATGAAGTAATTAGAAGAATTCAACCAAGTCAAAGATGTTCCTTACAAGTTCAGCACTCACAGCCTGAACCAGGTTGCAGATTCATGTATGACAGAATGGAAGACAGAGTAAGGGCATTGCTATTTTGTTTTATTAATTATCATAAGCATCTGCTCTTTGACTGCATCCCTTTTCCAGTTTAATTACTTGGAAGATCGGATACAAAAATCAGCAAGCTTGTTTTCTGCATCTGGGTTTTGTGGAGAACCTGCAGATGCTACCCTTGCGTCAGAGGTAATTGCACCGCCTAGTTTTGTTCTTTTAACTACTTACCTCATCATCACCCCTTTCCTTGATAGGATATCCAATTATCTGCCCTCTGCAGGAGAAAATGTTTGCAGTCGGTACAGTAGCTTGTGATGGGGAAGGTCATTTGAATGAAAAGTCTATCTTGCTACAGGGCGGGTGAGTGTGCTTCTTGGACTCATTCATGTGATGATCTTTGCTTAGTCACCATTTTGTTATTTCTTTTGGCTAATTACAGAAACATCTTTTTTGTAGTGTTCAACACTCCAGGGGACAGCGTGTGCGCCTTGACTTGAAGGATCTTGATCACTTCTCCTTGTTTCCTGGGCAGGTAAGCGCAGCCAGTTCTATTGCCATATACATTATCTGCTGAGTCAAATTAACACAAATTTAAATAACAGGTGGTGGGTATTGAAGGCCACAATCCCAGTGGACACTGTTTTGTTGCATCAAAATTAATTGATTCCATACCGGTCTCTGTGGATGCTCAACTTCCTATTGCTAAGAAACAAGCTATTGATAATGAAAGCAACCAAAACTCTGACGCTGACACTCTGTCAAGAGCATTGTCATCGGTTAGTTCCTGTCTGTTTTTTATTCGAAATAATGCTGCATCAAACATATCTGTTTAATGAACAATTAGTATATTTCACCCAAGCTTAAACTGATGTCAGTTCATTGTTCTTCTATTTTAATTATGAATCAAATGCATGTTTATACTTTCTTCATTTATTGCATGGTCATGCTCAATCAAAGGAGAGTAGGCCAATCATTAATTTAAATAATTACTGTTTTACCTCATGTCTTTTACAGGTCATCGCAGCAGGTCCCTATACAACAACCGATAATCTGTTGTTTGAGCCACTGCAAGAACTTCTTTCATATGCTTGTCGTAAGCAGCCTCAGCTGCTCATATTGGTGAGTCCTCTCAATTCTGTACAAGGGACAACACATTGATGTTTGAAGTATTCTGCTACTGTACACATCAATTGTTCTTTGGCAGATGGGACCCTTCATTGACTCTGATCATCCTGACATAAAAAAAGGAACTGTTGACCAGAGCTTTCATGATATTTTCCATTTTGAAATTCTGAGAAAGGTAGGTAAATGCTGATTTCTGAAGGTGTAATGTTGTGGGGGCCGTTGGGATCGAGAGGATTGAGGAGGAAGAGAGGGGCGGCGGCTGGAGCTACAGTACCAGCGGGTACTGTTCATGTGAGAGAGGCATAAGACCGGCGGCCAGGGCTGTGGGGGGCGCCGGGAACGCTGGCCGCGGGGCTTCGCCCATGGCCGGCAAGAGAGAAGGGTTTTCCTTCTAATCTTTTGCTTTTATTAGATTGAGACATCTTCTCTCCTTATATAGAGAAGAGGTCTTACTTGACCCCTAAGCAAGCGACTAATTAACCCTAACGGGCTAAGGCCCAATAGGCCCTTGACTCTTCTAACACTACACCCCACCTGGACATGCAACTCGTCCTCGAGCTGCAACTTAACGATGACACTAACGATGACTCCGCTAGATACAAACCTAACACCTAAAAACAAGCATTTTACATCTCGGCTTATTTTATTGACCTGAAATAGACTGCGACTCTTTATTTTTGATTTCTGGAGATACGGCGGACACCCTCCGCGTGATGGACCTGCACGTGTGTAGTCACCTGGATCCCATTGAGCCCACCAGAACGAGAGGGCTGCACGGGTATAGCCACCTAGAATTAGTCGCGATAACGACCAGCGGAGACGTCCTCGCGGCGGCCGGTGGCGGAATGCGGTGGCGCTAGGCAGTGCGTCCCCGCCGGAGACAAGGAGGGGAGCGAATCCCCTACCGCCGCTGCCGCAGAGTTGGAGGTCGTTGCCCGCGGGAAAATCACCATGCTCGCGCCTGAAGATAGCAGCGGGTCGGCGCAGTTGCTGGTGGCCGTCCCACGTGGCGAGGTCGCGCTCCGCTGAGCTAAGGTCGACCGTCGCCAAGGTCGCCTTGTGCATAGGCTGGCGCATCTCCTGCAGCAGCCGGCGCGCTAGGAGGCCGCGCGCCGCAGCTTGTAGCCGCACCGCCGCAGACACCTTGCAGGTAAGCATCTTCCCCGGCTCCGTCATGATGTCCATCGCCTGCTCGATCTGCTGCAATGTTGGCTGCACCGTTGACTGCACGTCCTGAAACGACAGCAACGTCGTGCCGTAACCTGGCATCCCGTAGGGGAAAACCGGTGGCAGAGAGGCCACGCTCGATTGCGACAGCGGCCGGCTGACTGGTTGCAGTGGCAGTATGCCGAGGTAGGACTGGATGGCGGCGATGGAACGGGTGAGATCGGTGATGGCCGCGGTCAACTGATCTGGCGTCATCGGTGAGGAAGTGACCGGCAGCGGCTCATCGTAACTTGGCATCTCTGATACCAGATTGTTATGAAGGCCGTTGGGATTGAGGAGGAAGAGAGGGGTGGCCGGAGCTACAGTACCCGTGGAGCTACAGTACCCGCGGGTACTGTTCACGTGCGAGAGACAGAGGACTGGCGGCTAGGGCTGTGAGGGGCGCCGGGAACGCCGGCCGCAGGGCTTCGCCCACGGCCGGTAAGAGAGAAGGTTTTTCCTTCTAATCTCTTGTTTTCATTAGATTGATACATCTTCTCTCCTTATATAGAGAAGAGGTCTTACTTGACCCCTAAGCAAGCGACTAATTAACCCTAACGGGCTAAGGCCCAATAGGCCCTTGACTCTCCTAACAGTAATGCTGGCACATTGCCAAATGCAATATTTATTCATGTGTGTTATATTTTTTTTTGTTCAGATTCAAGACTTTACCCAATATCTGGGGAACACTGTCCGTGTAATTCTCATTCCATCCGTGCGTGATGCTCACCATGACTTTGTTTTCCCTCAGGTTTGTAATTTTCCTTATTGAGATTCAGATCTGATTTAAATAATTATAAACATGTTGCTGTACCATTACATATCAATTAATGTCTGCAAAGTTAGATGTAAATTTTGCTGAGATAGTGCAACAAGTTTACTTCCAACCTACTAGGCTTTATAGTCTGGTAGTATGTGCAGATGATTTGTGTTATTGTTATTTAAGCCTTTTTTTAATGTTCTCAGCACAAGCATCTCTAATGATATATCTGTTTGCTACATGCAGCCTGCATTTGATTTGAATTTGCCAGAAGATATCACACATCAGGTATATGTGTTACTCTGTAAGATTGCTCTTGTGAGGTATTTGGTAATGATATTCCTTTGTTTTTAAAAGGTTTACATACATTATGCAGATTACTTGTCTGGCAAATCCATGTCTCTTCAGTTCTAACGAGGTACACTATGTTAATAGTTGTAATGAGTAATGTAATGGTTGGAGCATGCAAAATATATATATGGTTTCCTTGTCTAATTATCAAATAGGTACGCCTTTATTTTGGTTAAGTTATTTCTGTCATTGTCCTACAAATTAAAATTGAGACATGGTCATTGAACTCAAAAGAATCTTTTTCTCCTTGTTGTGATCTTCATATGCTCCTCATCTTTGCATTTTCTCTCTTGCATTGTCTAGAAGAGTCCATTCAATGCTTAGGGATTACCAGGCCTAAATGCTGCCACACTGTTCCTGTATTTGCTCATGAGATATTCTCCAAATTTGTAACTTATTGGGATTTTTTTTTCTTGAACACAAGGAGAGCTGCGTATCATTATATTAAGAATGGAAATGTTCTTAATACTTCTCATGCATATTATGAGCAAAATTCATCTTATATGTTTTTAGATTAGAAATGTGTTGATTAGTGTAGTCTTACCCAAAAATGTTTGCTATCCTTTTTTTCCAGATACATTTTGGATGTTGTACAGTGGACGTTCTGAAACAGCTCAGTGGTGAGGAAATTTCTCGCAAGCCACCTGTCGGAAAGCCTGGAGACCGGATTGGTAGACTTGCCTCACACATATTAAAGCAACAAAGGTGATTCCATTTGGCTTTGTCATGTTGTATCAGTGGGGACGGATTGTGTGCAGTTTATGAGTTCTGATGTAGAGCTCTTCCTACAGTTACTATCCTCTATACCCTCCTGCTGCTGGTGTGCCATTAGACTTCTCACTTGCTAAGGAAGCATTGGAGATCTCATCAGCACCAAATGTTCTCATTCTTCCTTCTGATCTTGCACCATTTGTGAAGGTAATAACAAGTTTTTAGTACAGGCAGCACATTTATTGTAAACTTCTAATTAATATTCATATATTCGAATTCTGCCATCCGTGAGCCCATTGTTCAAAAGTCAGAACCGTATATTCACATGTCTGTTGTTTATAAGTTACTTCCTTCTGAATGGAATGATGCTGAACAGCTATTATGTGCAGGTGCTTTCCCTTGGAGAAGGTAGCGACGTCCAGAAACAGTTTATCTGTGTGAACCCTGGGAGGTTGGCAAAGGGTATTGGTGGGGGCACATTTGTGGAGCTTTACTACAATGAGGGCATCGACAAGACCAACGCCTCCATCATCCGCATATAGGATTACTGTCGGGGCATATCACCTAACATGAAAAGAGGATCTGATTCATCCGCTGCAGAAAATTACCTAAGGCTTCTTCTCTTGTTTGCCACACCAGAAGCCCACCAAAAGGAAGGATTGAAGCAGTAAGATTTATTTTTGTGGCAAGCTTTCTTGGGGACATGTAAATTGAGCTCGGAAATCCATCTCAACGTTTGTTATCCCAGAAAGTTTTGCTTAACATGTGGCATTTCCGTTCTAACCATGTACCTGGACTAAAAAGTTCATATTATTGTCAACTAACAACTGACCTGGTTCTCTTCAGTCCTACTGTATATACCAGGAATTGGTTGGTCCATCCCTGCTGTTTTCCATATAGCATTCTTATGGTTCCATGATTACTAGCAGTTTGTCCAGATTAAGCTGTAATGCACCTTTTCAGATTAACCAAGTACTTGGACTAGAAAGTTAATATTATTGTCAACTAACAACTGATCTGCTTCTCTCAGTCGTACTGTATATCAGGAATTGGTTGGTCCATGCTGTTCTCCGCATAGCTTCTTATGGTTCCATGACTAATGGTAGCTTGTATCCCGATTGTTAACAATATAATGAAGCTGTAATGCGCCTGTTTCCCAATTTTGGGTTGTGTTAAATAAATTCTGTTAGATAGCCATACAACTTCCTGAATACTCGATTAATCAAGCGATGAACCTAAACTTTTTTAAAAAGGTGATGAACAAAGGCAGCCTGCCACCCACCGTAGTACAATGCCATGAATATTTATTTCATCGTTGAAAAGAAGACGTTTGTAACATCTTTTCACCTTTTTTTTTATATATACACCTGTACAGGGATGCTTCTTTTTATGGCTCATTGGCGCCCTATTGTGTGGTACTACTGCCTTGTTTGGCCTGATATTTGCATTTTTCTGTCCAAGTGTTGGTGTGTGAAAATGTGGATCCAGTGTCACGTCCAGGAGTGCCACTTGTTTTCTAGACCCGGTTTTTATATTTTTTTTTGTTGTGGAGCTTGTCTTTTCTGGTTCGAGGAAAAAGCCATACCGGGGTTGCTCATATGCGGACATTTTCTGTTTGGCAAGAAATGCGCACGTGCTATACTAATGCGTCTGTCTTTTTTGAAATGGGTTGTCTTTTGCGCTGCAGCGGGTAAATAGTTGCTTTGCATTAGATCAGATGCTTATTGATGTCAGGGGTTAATTAGAACCTATATGCCATTATAACTATCATGATTTCAAAATATGCCATTACAATTTACATATTATGAAATATGCCACTAAACTCCCTGTAGCTTGTAATCCTATTGAAATTTTATTGGCATGGTTTAATATAACTCAAGTTTTAGTGGTATGATTCGTAATAATGCTCAAATTGTAGTGGTACTTTTTTCAAACAAAACTAAATTATAATGATATATGTTTCCGAATAGGAAAAAGTCTACTTGACCCTCCAACTATGAGGGGTCGTCTACTTTACCCCCGAACTATGAAACGGTCTAATTTACCCCCTGAACTTTGCAAAACCGGTCAAATCACCCCTCAAGCGGTTTTGGGCGGTGGTTTTGCTACAGTAACAGCTGTTTTGCTACAGTAACAGCGGTTTTGTCTTTTCTTTTTTTATTTATTTCGTCCGAATCTTTGAAAAATCATAGTAAATCACAGAAAAATCATAAAATGGAAAATCTAATTTTGTTAGACTCCACATGAGTAGATGTACACAATGAACATATAATATAGTATGCTTTAGTACAAAGTTTTTTTTATGTAAATTTAGATCTATTTTTTTTGTAATTAATTTGAATAATTCATACAACAAAAACTTTGTACTAAAGTATACTATATTATATATTCACTGTGTAGATCTACTCATGTGGAGTCCAACAAAATTGGATTTTCTATTTTATGATTTTTCTGTGATTTACTATGGTTTTTCAAAGATTCAGACGAAATAAATAAAAAAAGAAAAAGACAAAACTGACGTTACTGTAGCAAAACAACTGTTACTTCCGCAAACCACCGCCCAAAACCGCTCGAGGGGGTGATTTGGCCGGTTTTGCAAAGTTCAGGGGGTAAATTAGACCGTTTCATAGTTCGGGGGTAAAGTAGACGACCCCCCATAGTTGGGGGGTCAAGTAGACTTTTTTCTTTCCGAATACATGAATTGTACTCGTGTATCTCCAAACGGTAAAGCTATCCTACACGCGTCCGACGTGTGTTTTTCGTCCGGACGCGGACGTGGCTCGCGCTCCTCCACTCCTTCCGAACCCCGCGCCACATGCTCGCGCCCCTTATCCCCTCGTCCCCCACGCGCTCACACTTTGCTTCAGCACTCCGCCTCACTCGTTGCCACGCACGCCTCGCCGTCTCCACCACAGGCGCTCGCGCTTGTCGCTGCTCCTCCCCACGCTGCACTGTGGTCTCCTCCTCCTCCCTCTCTCGAGCATGCCATGGCTACCTTCTCCACCCAACCGTGCCCTCCTGCAACTGTGGTGGCCATCATGGATGGCCTTCCCCCGGGGCGGACCCATGGAGCTCCGCACCTCCCCCGTGGTGGATCCAAAGGGGGAGGCATAGATCTAGCGGCGCGGGTGGTCTACTCCACCGCGGAGCGTCCTCCTCCACCTCGACGGCGGCATGCTCCCCCATGGTGGATCCTTGGGGGGCCGCGCAGATCCGGCTGCTCGGTGACGGTTGTCCACCCAGGCGCGCCTCCCCCACATCAACGGCGGCATGAGGGCGCTTCCCCGGTGGTGGACGCATGTAGCAGCGGACCCCCGTGGTGGATCCATGGGGGGCGATGCAGATCTGGCGGCGCTGGCGGCGTTCCCCCTCTCCACTCCCTCTGTTTTTAGTAGTTTTTTCTGTTGTTTCATTTGCTCGAAAGGTATGTATCAGTAGAACTTTTTGGATGTTAGAGAAGCAGATGTGGGCATGTTGTATGAGCTTTCCTCCCTTTCACCTCCCTTTTTTCGTTTCGACTTGTTGCAATGGTTGTTTTGCATTTGTTTCAGTAGTGTTTCAGTTGGTGTTGATGTGTGTTTTAGATCTTTGTTTCATTTTTTCTGGGTGTTTTCAGTAGTTGAAAGATGGGTGTTCAGTAGTTGAAACTAGGTGTTTCAGTAGTTCAAAGATGAGTTTTTTCAGTAGTTGAAACTAGGTGTTTTAGTAGTTCAAAGATGGGTGTTTTAGTAGTTCAAACTAGGTGTTTCAGTAGTTTAAACTAGGTGTTTCAGTAGTTCAATGATGTGTGTTTCAGTAGTTGAAACTAGGTATTTTTCGGTAGTTCAAAGACGAGTGTTTCAGTAGTCGAAAACTAGGTGTTTCAGTAGTTTAAAGATGGGTGTTTCAGTAGTTGAAACTAGGTGTTTTAGTAGTTCAAATATGGGTGTTTTTTCTGGGTGTCAGTAGTCAAACTAGGGTTCTCTCTGGGTGTTTTAGTAGTTCAAGATTGGTGTTTCAGTAGTTCATTTCTAGGTGTTTCAACCAGAGTTTTTCAAGTGTTTCAGTAGTCCAAACTGGAGTGTTTCGGTAGTTTAATCTGGGTGTTTCAATAAGAAGGGTTCAATTGTTTTCAGTAATCCAAACTGGGGGTGTTTCTGGGGTGTCTCAGTAGGGCAGAACTGAGTGTTTCAGTAGCATGTTTTTTTTGTTTTAACAACCATAGGATGTATGTTGCAACAGTTGTATTTTTGAATGTTTCATATGTAGATCTAGGTTTTTGCATCTCTCTCCCTACCACCTCTGTTTTTGCATCAGTCGTCGGTGTATGGAATTGAGCTGATGCCGAGAGTGGAGGTGCGGGGCCGATGAGGTTGCGGTAGGGGCAGATCCGTGCGCGGAGGGGGGTGCACATCTTTTGGTTCGCACCCGTGCGGGAGAGGGGGTGGGCGGGGGTGGGTTGCGATTTTGTTTTCTGTTTTCGTTTTGATTCCCCGTGTCGAGCGGGATGGTGCGGTGTCTTCCTCCATGTGGCGTGACCTGGTATGGCGTCCGGCCGCTAGCGCCCGGATCCGGACGTCCGGGCGCTAGCAGTGCCCATCTCCAAATCATGACAGTTATAATGGCATGGTCCAGTCTCGATGTCAGTTCCATGAAACCTAACAAATACACTAGCAATTACATGCTCGTATTCTGGAAGGTTGAGGTTCGTCTGAGGTCGATCATACCATACGGCTAAACTTGTGTGTTAGACGGACTGTCGAGCGAGTTTGCCAATCAGGGTGGGCATTCGGTTTAAACCGAAAATTCGGTTCGGTTTGTTCGGTTTTAGAAAAGTTCGGTTTTCAAGAGTTAGGAACCGATCGGTTCTTCACAGGATAGAGAACCGACGAAATCGGTTCGGTTTTCCACTTCGGTTTTTCGGTTTTAAACCGAAGAAACCGAGCTGACAGAGATGCTGTGGGGCGTTGCTGCGTGAGCTTGCGCCCTGCTCGCGCCGCCGCCGCCGCTAGGCTCACAAAGTCGCTGCGGAAGGCCCGCGCCCCTACCTGCGCTGCCGGCGCGCGAGGCCCCGCGCCCCTCGGCCCTAGCCGCGCCGCCGCTGCCACTCGTGATGTCGCTGCTACCGCTGTCGTGAGGCCTTCGCGCCACAGCCGCCACGCCCCGCTTGTGACCGCTCGCGACGTAGCCGATGGCCCGCCGCGACGTCCGCTCTCGGCGCCGCCGCCGCAGCTGGATTTCCGCTCGCGCCGCTAGGGTTAACGCTCGCCGCTCGCCCTACTCGGTGCGGGATTTGGGAATGGGCTCACGCGCCGTGTTGCTTGGTGGGGGCCGGGGGACGGGAGGCTGGGGGGTTGCGGCCTGCCGGCGTTGCGGGGTGGAAGGCTTGTGTTGCCTGGTGGGCTGTGCCAGGTGGATTGGGCCAACGGGCCGTGTGAGTCACGCGGATGTGAAGGAATGATGCAGTTGCGCTCGAGGCCTATTTCGGTTCTACGGTTACTCGGTTGCGTCAGCTTCCTAAACCGAAACCGAAGCCGTTAACCGATGTTTCAGAGAACAGGAACCATAGCCCAAACCGAAAACCAAAATAACCGAAATTTCGGTTCAGTTCGGCTCGGCTCGGTTTCCGGTTTTTGGTAAAAATGTGCCCAGGCTGAGCACTGTGAGCCCGTTGGAACGAAGAAAGATCCTCATTTCAAATTACGAGTCGTTTTAGCTTTTCCAGTCATTTTTGTTGTGTCTGGAGACACAGCGTGGTATCTAGATGCATAATTAAGATTATTATATTATATGCATTAAAAAAACCTAAAACGTCTAGAGGGAGTATATTAGTTTTGAAGGATTCTGTGATGGATGGATCGAGTGCCAACCGCCTATATTTTCTCCATTAGATTTTAGGAGAGGTCACTACGTGGTTCATACTATTTTTCTCTCTAAACTTATTTATGAAATTTTCCTCATCAAGTTTGCTCATATGAACTTATAACGAGACAATAACAATATATGTCATATATCATTTTCTCCTAATGCTGATAACGATGGGTATGGCACCGATGGGACATGTCAATTGAGTAATTACTAATTACCAACAGTTGCCTTCTGAAAAGATGCCTGTTGGATGCACTTCACTTGCATATATATTCAAGAGATCAACGCACGCGTTAAGATAGTTCTACCAATTGTTGTTCAGTTCTACATTTCACACTTCAACAAAAAAATGAACATAGGTACATATTATTAAAAATACATTATACATGGGACAGGAGATCAAGTGCTCCGCGTCTACTAAGTGCAGAGAAACTGAAGACTATACAGCGGCACCATCAATTGAATGACATCCAGGAATTCCTTCAAATGTCATATTCATAAAAAGGGACCGAGACGAGGACTAGAAAAACTCGTTGCAAGATTGTCAGTATCATCTTGTTGAATCGATGTGCGGACGAGCTTCACTGCTTGAAGTGCTGCAAACAGATCTCTGATCAGATATCATATATAGCACTGAAAACTACCAACCAACCAAATAGTAATGGAAGTATGCTACAAAAGAATAAGCAACAATGCAAAATTATTTCTATAACTTACATCTTTCTCGCCACGAGCTTCCTTCAATTGCTCTGATAACTCCTCCCTCACTTCCTTAGCTGAAAATGAAAGTCGATCGTCATTAGATTAGATGAATATTACACAACTGACACAAGCAGCCAACACTAGCATAGTAATAATAGGTACGCAAATACTCTATTGATGTTCAGCAGTACTTATACAACTACAATAACAGCAACAAAGCCTTTTAGTCCCAAGCAAGTTGGGGTAGGCTAGAGTTGAAACCCAACAAGAGCCCCTAGTCATGGTTCAGCAGTACTTGTCTCAGTAAAACACAAATGGTAGAATTTGCAGCAATTTGATCAGAACCCTGCTTTAGACGATAGGTTCTCAAGAGTCCTGTTGGTCTTCACAGCAAACCTCTGGAATGCACGGCTGCAAAATATCATGCGACAATCAGTAACCAAACAATCACTTCACCAAAGCAAGCTCCAACCCAAAAACTTGACTAGCACAGCAAGTTCATTTATTAGGATATATAAGCTAATTGAATATAGTTCCTCGACGTCCAGCAGCATCAAACAAAAATCTGAGCTGGATAGCGAGAGGAACCACTGAGACTTTTGCTTCACCTTTCCAAAGCTCATGAACCAAAAACAGCTCATGGGCATGAACCAAGAGAAGCGGCACAAACTAAAAACCATACTATGGAAACTGAACCAAAAGTGGTACCAGCAAATAAACCTGTCATACAAAAATTTAGAGCATAAGGTTCATGACAATTGACAACTCAGTCCCTTAGATGTTCTTTGAATCATGCGATCATTTCCGCAATAATCATCACAGGTCTGTAACTGTGTAAGGACTCATCACTGTTACCAAAGACACATCACTTCAAATCTAAACATTAGAAACAAGAGAATGTCACAAGCCAGTAAACCTATCAGAAAAAAATATCTGGAACGATGAAATCATGACAACTGCTGCCCTTTGATGTTCTTTGGATGATGCGATCATTACCGCAACAATCATCACAGGTCTGTAACTGTGTAAGGACTCATCAATGTTATCACAAACATCATTTCAAATATAAACAGCTCTCTGAACAGAGAGAAGCAGTCCCCAAGTTCCTAATATGTGAAAAGCTGAAAAAACAACGTTGCAACCAGATCATCGGTCAATGCTTGTAGCCACCTGTGGCATCAGGCCCAAACTTCATTCTATTATATTACACTTGATAAACTAAAGGCAAATGAATGAATAAGTTTGTTCAGTAACAAAACTGCGACTCAGTCGCTTAGTTGTTTTTTCGTATCAAGCCATCATGACCCCAAGAATCACTACAGATGTGTTAGGGCTCATCACCGTGGTGGACTGTGGACACAACTCGAAAGCAATCCATGAAAGACAAAAGATTTCTAACAAAACCATGTATGTAAGAGCCGTGCGGTGCCTCTGTTCATGGGGAATATCCGAAGGCACACGATAGAGCCGGCCCAAGATACAACGGGATTCTGTAGCTTCAAGGGAACGAGTCCATTGGGAACCGATCGGAAAAAACCAATCCTCCCAACGACCAGATGACGAAGCGCAACGAATCGCATCAAATCTAATCAAACAAACATCGATGTCGTACTCGCGCGAGGCCGCGAGGCGCGGGTAAACGGATCTAGGGATAGGGTAGGGAAAAGGGGAGGGCTGAGAGGGGGTGTGCTCACTTGTTGGCGAGGCCCTCGACGAGGAACTCGTTGACAACGTAGCTCAGCGCCCGCCCGAACAGGTTGCCGCCAGCCATGACGGAGGTCGAAGGGGAGGACGGAGAAGGAAGAAACTTCCGGAGACGGGAAGGGGCGTAGAGGGCTAGAGGCGGCGGGTCAAGACTTTATATAGAAGAATGGTCGGAACCCTAGAGATAGATTTTTTTTTTAGGAAGAACCCTAGAGATGGTGGTTCCGGACTTCCGGGTTCCCTGACCGCGTTGGCCAGAGCTGGATTTGGGCTTCTGCCTTCTGGTGAGGAGATGCGGCAGCTTGATGCGATATTGGGCCGAAGGGCCGAAAAATTACGTCGGTATCATGAGTGGGCCTTTACCAATGGCCGAGATCGCGTAGATGGCTTTCAAAATAATGTCCTCACTGAAAACAAATTTTAAACATTTAGTTTTAAAACGAACAATTTAAAGCTATAAGTTTTTTCAGATTGCATTTAAATAGTATTCTGAATCAAAGTTGAGGTTACCCTCTGTTTTTAAGTTCGAAATGCCGAAATAAGTTGGGCATGCTCTTTTAATAACAGTTCAAAAAATGTTGGCTTGGAATTCGAGATCAAACGACTCGGGCGCGGCTAGCGCCCGGATATCCGGACGGTAGCCCTCGTCCGGACGCTCGCGCCGCTGCCCCCCATCTCGCGTCACGCGCCTGCCCGCCCACGTCTCCCCTACTGCGCTCGCCCGCAAGCACGTGGGGCTCGTCCACGCCAGTGGAGACCGTCTCCGCCTTCCCGCGCTTGATACCAGGCGAGACGGGAGAAAGGCGAGGAGGAACATGCAGCACTCAACCTTGTCTTGAAACAACTATATGCAACAATTGCAATATACGTCTGAAAACAAATGAAACATTTGAAACATGGGTCTGAACCACTTCCAAAAACACCTGAAAAACACTTGAAACCATTGTAAACATACACAATATTCAGATAAAAACACTTGCATTTATATGTGTGAAAACATATGTAACATTCAGATAAACACACTTGCAACATACGTAAAAAAAACAAATGAAACTTTGAGAATAGGAGCTTGCAACATACGTATTCAGATAAACACACTTGCAACATACGTAAAAAAACAAATGAAACTTTGAGACAGGAGCTTGCAACATACGTGTACAACCATTGCAACATATGCAACATCCCGATATACTTTTGCAACATCCGTATGAAACACTTGCAAAATAACCCTGAAACATTTGAAACACTTGAAACAGATGCTTACAATATGCAGTTTCGCGCAAAACATCTCCTTGCTGCTTGGAGAATGGAGGCTCGTCGGTACGTGGAGAAGGCCTCTCTTCCTAATCTGAAGAAGGCCTCTCTTCCTAACAGCATACACACGATAGTGATAGTGATATCCATATCCATAACAAAAACGTGAACTGAATTTGCTCCGGACAGCAATATGAGTGAACGGAAACAAAGCTGCAGAAATGATCATTGCTGCTTGCTTTCCTTCTTCCTTTCCCTGAAGTACGCGGCCGATGACGACAGTCCACGACGCCCACGCCCACGCGGGTACGCGGCCGCCTCCGCCGCCGGAGGACGCGTAGAAGACGCCGACCATCCTGACGAACCAGGCCGGCCCGAGGACGGCCCTGGCGACCGTGTACGCGGCATAGAACGGCAGCGAGAGCCGGGCGTAGAGCCTGGCGGCCAGCGGCGAGTCGTGCCGGCGCATGGCGGCGAGCGTCCACGCGTTCTGCGCGGCGCTCGTGGCCTCTGCGAGCACCACCAGCGGCAGCAGCGCGGCCGCGCCCGCGGCGGCGGCGTGGCGGCAGGTGGCGAGGACGTAGAGCGTGGCCAGGTGGTGCGCGATGAACAGGGCCTCGTCCCGCAGCAGCAGGAGGTAGTGCGCGAGGTCCACGGCGAAGTAGGCCGTGCTGAAGTCGAGCACCAGGTCCTCGGCGGCCGCGTTGGGCGCCGCCGCCGGGAGCGCGAGGAGGAGGCTGCGGGTGGTGGTGCCGGCGCCGCTGGCGGCGGCGTAGTGGGACAGCAGCACGGCGCGGAGGGCGAGCAGCGCGGCGGGCGTGCCGTGGAAGAGCGAGGTGAAGCAGCTGGCGGCCTCGGCGCGGCGCCGCGGCGGGCCCCAGCCACGGAAGACGATGAAGTAGCCGACGAGGTAGATGGACGCGAACATCGCCAGGAACGGCAGGAACATGCACTCCGCGTCCCCGTCCGCGCGCGGCGTGGCGACGGCGACGACGTGCTCCTGCATGTCGGATCAGAGCAGAAGGCGCTCAGCTAGCTGCTAGTCACCGCGGATAGATGAGCCTGAGCCCTGTCCGCCGGCCGCGCCGCGTTCGTCGTCTCGCGCGGTGAAATGAAACTACAAAGAGTTGGCTCGCGCGCTCGCAGCGTGACTGGCCGGCTTGGGTTGGCCCGGCTGTGAGTTGATGAGCTCTCGCTTTCTGGCGTGGCAACAGTACGTTTTGCGCCACGCACTTGAGAAACCAGAGCATATTCTCCTTTCTCAAACCCTGCATATCCTGACCTCCTTGCTTTCTTAAAAGCAGAGAATTTATTCTCCTTATTTATAAAAAAAACCCTGCATATCCTAAGAGTCGAGAGCGACGCCAGCTACTCGCTCATCTGTGTCTCTTATAAAGACTATACCCCGCACGTGGCTGCGAGAATCCAGTAATGTCGTATGGGAGGATGTAAGAGGGAGAAATACTGAAATTATGAAGGAAATATACATACGTTTATTTAAACCTTTGATAGATACATATTGAATAGGAGAGGGATCTCGAGGAGCAGTGCTATAGTAAGGTATAGAGGGAAATATCAGTTGCACCACACTAAAAATGATAGACCACAGCGATCGGGATCAGATGGAAAAAAAACAGCGGAGGATGGCCTAGCCGATCTTTGGGTTAGCCTACAAAATTACCGGTAGAGCTAGCGTCAGGATGTTCGGACGGACGCCCGCACGCTATACTCCGATTCGGCTCCATGTGGGCCCCACGCCGCTCAAGCGACAAGAGGGGAAGGGCGCACGACACCTCTGATTCGAAAGGGTTTGGCCACGGCGTTGTATGGATGCCCTGCCGGCACCGAGAGAGACGATGCAGCAGAAGGTGTGGAGGAGAGATGTAACACCCGATCTACTTTGAAATATTCAAATACAACAGTTGCAACAACGTTTAAAGGTAGTTGAAACACTTAAAACATGCTTCTGAAACACTTGAAAACCATTGCAACCATACGCAACATCCAAATAAAACATATGCAACGTATGTGTGAAACATATGCAACATTCAGATAAACAAACCTGTAACATGCGTCTGAAAAACACAGATGAAACATACCTCTGAAACATCTAAAACACTCGAAACATACGTTTGCAACATGCCTCTAAAACAATTGCAACATCCCCGATCTAATTTTGCGACATCTATATGAAACAAATGCAACATACTTCCGAAACGTCTGAAACACTTGAAACATATATATATATGCAACATAGGAGAGGGGAAGGCTGGGCCGGTCGATTCCGTCCGCCAGGATGGGGGAGCACTACTACATAGAAACTTTTACAAGGCGTTTCTAAAATGGCCTCCGATGCGGTTGGGCCGATTGCCCGCCTCAGTTATTCGTGGCAGGGCAGCCGGCCCAGTAACCGTCTCGGTTAATGCTTAACTGAGGCGGGCATTATAAGGTAACCGTCTCAGTTAATGTTTAACCGAGGCGGTTGTCCTAACGCAATATATTAACCGAGGCAGTTGTCTTAAAACAATCACCGAGGCGGGTGCCTTACAATGCCCGCTTCGGTTAATCCATTAACGGAGGCGGTTGGTACAAGGAAGCCGCCTCGATTAATATACGATTAACCGAGGCGGTTAAATTAATTCATAATTTTTTCATATGAACTCAGATGAAGATAAACTTTATATTAAAATTATAGTTCTCGACGAGATCTACAACTTTATAGTTGAAAAGTTTTTGAATTGATACTTTTAGGGCCCAAAAAATACTATTTTAAGTGCATAAATTCTGAAATTTGAAATTTAAAATTTTCAAACGATCTTAGATATTGACATGGTCTATACAATAGTTATAGTTTTCAATAGAATCTACAACTCTGTAGTTGAAAAGTTTTTAATTTGAAGATGTTTAGAGTCCCAAATATATGTTCAAAGGTTATGGATTTTGAAATTTAAAATTTTGAATTCCTAAATGATCTCAAATATTCACATAGTTAATACCAAAGTTCTAGTGGCCGACCTAATTTACATGTTTGATATTGACAAGTTTTTTATTTAAAGTCACCTGGAGTCTCAAATATGTGTTTGAAATTCACATATTCTGAGACTCAATTTTTTGAATTTTTCAAACTATCTCTGATGAAGATACATCCTAAGTTGTAGTACTTCACAAGATTTAAAAATTTGTATTTGAAAGTTTTTTCATTTGAGTTCATTTAGTAGATAAAATATCCATATAAGATTACGAAATATTGATATAAAAAGATAGCATATTATATATAGACATGAATGATTGTGTGATGCAGTGGTAGAGATGTTGTAGTGTTAAGCGCTAGGTCGTGGGTTTGATTCTTCAAAGTCACAAGTTTTTTTTTTATTTTTTGGGTTTTCTAGAGAACATTAACAGAGGCTAGTTTTTTAGGTTTTCTAGAGAACATTAATGGAGGCGGGCATTTTAAGACAGACGCCTCGGTTAATGGGATTAACAGAGATGGGCAGTATTAACCGAGGTGGTTGCCTTATGCCGACCGCCTCGGTTAATCGAGGCAGTTCCGCTGACCGAATTAACCGTGACCTTTTGACGGAGGTGGTTGGCTTGTCCGCCTCTGTAACACTCCAGGTGTTTGTCATTCACTAAGTAGTGGGTTTGAGCTCAAACTTGACAGATTAAGTGGAGATGACAATGTCAAGGTCAACCTATGGAGATGAGCCTGACCTAAAGTTGGATGTTGCACCATTGCTTTACATATAGGCCCCTTTTCAAATTATATGCTTGGGTAGTGTTATTACAATATATTCATGTGTCTCACCTTAGTACCTATCTATATTGATCCCTGGAAAAGTTTGATGGAGTTTGGAATCAAAAAGTCACATGAAATGATAAGTTATATGCTTGTTTGGATTATAACTAAAACCTGCCTTACATCCCAAGGGAACTAGTGTTTATGCAACATATAAATGCAACATGTGCAACACATCTTGGACACATGTGGAAAGACCTAGTGGAACATGAGTAGCATGTATCTTGAAACAACCACATGAAACAACTATAGCATTTCACTTGAATTCTATGTTTCAAGGCATGTGAGGCCTACACTTTTGTGCAACCTATGCATGGTGGGTATGTTTGGCCTCTACAAAACCTTAACTACACTTAGGACACTTAATGGAACAATTTTTATGTTGATCATTTTGGCTAAATGTGCTTCTAAGTGATGGTTGACCATGAATGGACCCTAGAACCCTTTTGTTTGACCATTTCAAAAGTATGACCTAGAAGCTTTGTGTGACTGTGCACCCTTTTACAAAGTTGTAGAGAATTTTATAAGGAACAAACTTTGTCTAAGGGTCAAGTCATGAAAATGTGTGGAACATGCTCAAAAAGGCCCACAAGTCAAATTTAGGGCTGTTTCCCAACACTTAGCATATTCTAAGTCCCTAATCGGCAGCATCAAGTCAACATGTTTGCAACATTTTATCTCCCAATTTCATACAATAACTCAAATTAATCCCTTACTATGAGTTGGAGTACTGTTCATGAGGGAAACAATGAATCAAGTCTCATCAAGTTTGGAGTTCATTTGGATCTTCGAAAATGGTTTCCAAAACAGCAAAAGGTTACTTTGTCACTAAACCGACATGGACATTGGCATTCCACGTTCTCCAAATTTCGTTACGTAACTTGAGTTGACCCAAAAATAGAAAGTGGAGTATATTCTTTGGAGAAGAGCAGGTTAAGAGATGGATGAAGTTCGACTCCATTTTGGTCATCAAATTTGGGTTTACTTAACCGTTGTTAACAAGTTGACAGTGTCAACTTTGGACTTGATTATCCACTAATCCATAACCCTAATTGCAGTGCACCTAGAATAGAAATTGTAGGTCTTCATGTGGGCTGCAAACTTCATTTTAGGTCCATTGTCCAATTTGGACCCAAGTCAGCCCAAAAATGGTCTCCAAGTCAGGCACAACAACGCACGACACGTGCTCGACAAAACGCCTCAACGGGTGACACGCGCCTGGTGCGTGGTAACCATGCGCAAGGTCACGTTCCACCGCATCTCCACGCGCCCAAGCCCCCTCTACCGCCATCACACTCATGCTGCATCACTGCCCTCGCGTTCGCCTTCCTCCCGCGCGTCCCTCTGTGCGTGCCTCGCCGCGCCCCAAGGCCACCGCACAGGTGCCCACACTGTCCGCCTGCTCCCGTGGCTTGCCGTCAGTAGCCACCGCACATGTGTGACCGCGGCCTAACCGCGACACGGTCGGACCACCAAGGGTTGTGCGCTGCAGCAGCCGCTGGGGAGAGGCTCCAGCGGGACCGCGGTCGGCCATCCCTCTGCCATGGCCAAGCTTGCCGCCGGCATCGTTCCGCACTCCGCACCCTTCTTCCTCTCCACCACATGCGACATCGTCGTCGCCTCGTCGTGCCTTACTTGCGCGCACGCTCGCCTAAGCCCTTCTCGCTGCGGGAGCTTTGTCCGCGGACGCCTCCATGGCTGACGAACAGAGGTCACGCCGGCCACCGTGGCCAAGCCGCCTTAGGCCACCTCGCTACAAACCGAGGCTACCAGCAGTTGCGGCCAGGTACCACCGTTCTCGAGAGCCGCCTCCTCGCCCAAGACGACCCTGCTGGCTCGCTGCCGGCGAGCCGCCGCCGCTGCTGCCGCTCCGGCGCGTGGCCAGGAGTCCACGGTTCTTCTCCGACCGTGATTCAACCTTCCGTGGGTGTGCAAGGGCCCCTGGATGCTCATGCCATCCTTAGCCACCACCGCCGGCGACCCCCTCGCCGGAGCCGCGAGTCCGGCCTCCCTCCCCTGTTTCCGGCGGCCGGCAGTGAAGACCGACGCCTTCCCCCCCTCTCTCTCTCTCTAGTGTATGACAAGCGGGCCCGGCTGAACAGCGGGTCCCACATGTCGGGTTAAGTGGTGACAGAGCTTGGGTATATGTTTGGGTACGCCTAGCAAATTCAGTTAGGGTTAGGTAATGCTGATTTGTGAATTTCAGATTTCATGTAAATCTTCTAAAATCCATATCTCATGCTAGGTAATTCCAAAAATAGCAAATATGGACTTTTTGGAAACCTTGAGAAAATCTCTATGCATTAGAATCATAAAATGTTACATGTTTGTAGAAAATTTCTGGTGTTTTGATTTAAATTGGAAAAGAGCTCCAAAAATGCTTATAAATATGACCAGAGCCATATCTTGAGTTTTAGAACTCCAAAAATAGTGATTCTTGTTTTGTTAATTTTGTGATGACATGTACTTGCTAGGAAAAATATCAAAACACTAGTTGTTTACTGTTTTTTAAGGTTTTGATTTGACCTTGATAAATAAGGAAATCTACATTATATTGCTTGTCATTTTTATATCTTGAGTTGTGTTGCTCCAAATGATGTGAAATTTTTATGGTAGTCTTTTCATGCTATGAATGGACTGTGGTATAAATTTCATGGTCATTTCTTACTGTATGACCAAGTTATTGATTTAACTTGTTTACGGCTTGATAACTAGCTTATAAATAATATATAAATGATAAAATGGAAAATATTGTTCCATTACCTTAGTATGATGTTGCTCTATCATGTTGATTCATACTATGGCCCTGTGTTCATAGAAAATAGTGAGTTTTAGGTTTAACTTGCTCTCACATGATTTATTGCAATAGCTATTTGTCTTTTTCATATAGGTTGATATACTTGTCCAAATGGCTTGAAATTTGGACAGTAGACTTTTGGGAGCATTTATAGGACACTGTAATTTTGGTAGAAATTATTGTATACTTTTGATAGGTGTTCATAATTCCACTTAATTATCAAAATAAATTAAGAAATGTATTAAAATCATTTATTTAGCAATGGACACTATGTTTTCTGGTGTTCATTAGTCATGTGTGACATGTTGGTAAAGTTGGTTTCGTCCAATTATATGTTTGCAATAAAAGTTAATAATTAATTCTTGCAAATGAGGTTTCTGGACAGATCTGGGAACATAGCAAAGTTCTTCATGATAATGTGCTTTGTTGTGAAACTTATTTATACAAAAGTTGTAGATAATTTATATATCTAGCTATTGTTAAAATTTGGTTGTATTTGGCCATGTGTCTTAGGAGTTATAGCTATTTAAAGTTGGGTTACAGAATTGCTTGCTCTCTGTCTTGTTAGACCAGTTTCTGTGTTTGTGTAAATTTGACATGTTAAACTTTGGAAGCATGCTGTGATGATTATAAATTAAATGTAGAGAATTTCATAAGCTTTCCATAGTGTCTTCTTTTAAGTCATTTGGATTTATAAACTTCAGATATGATTGAATTGTGAAGCTACTGTTTGCTTGTCCAGAAATGAATAAATTCCAATTATAGTTGTTTGCTTGTATATTGTTATGGGTGACTTATGCCTTTGAGGGTAGTTAAGTTAATACACATGAGATCTTGTGAAACCTTGTGTGCCATGTCTAATATGCTTGCCATCTTTTATATTAGGTTGAGAGATGTTTATTTAAGTAACATGAAGTGTCTATGCATCTGGAGTATATTATGGTGTTTGTCTTGCTTACTGTATGTGATGCATTGTCCATTGTATTTCCATGTATTCATACACTTGCATCTTACATCTCATCTATGTACGCTAGATGCACTACATGGAGGACATGATGTGGAGCTGAACCCGAAGATGGTGTTGGTGGATCCACCCCGCAGATCGAAGGACCGGACAAGTGGTAGATTAGAGGATGCTCGCCAAGCGGGTTTCATCTGACATACTCTAACTTGAGTCGGATCCCAGACAAGCCCCGGAGCATTATAAGCCTCCTACCTTCAAAACAATTAATTCTATATAGGTTATAAGTATTGTTGCATTAAGTGATAGGAGTTGGTTGGAAACCCTTACTGCATTATATCATTTCTTATATAGATATATGAATCCTTGAATCCTACATAGACTAGGATCGAGTAGATGCTTAGCCCTGCTTTAAGCGGTAGAAGTCAGGTGATTTCCTGTCACCTGCGAGATGTAGGGATATTCATATATAGCACGGTTGACTATATTTGCTATCGTGAAAAAGAACCATGTGTTAATAAAATGAAATGAGACCGGACAGGATGATGATAGTGAAGCAACAAGGCATGGAGGTCTTGAGTGTGGATCTATCCCTGTCTGAGTCGTTTAAGAACCAATTCGATGTACATCCTTGAGTTATGTTGAACGCAGTCTAACACTTAGTTGGTCAGATAAGTCGTTCCGACCGTGAATCCGAGTAATACAGTTCAGGTCGGAAATCGAATGGTTGGTTGCATCTTGGAGATAGTAAGGATGTGCTTGGGGATATTGGCATAAGACCAAGGGGGGTTAGAGTCCATATTATCCTGGCAGAGTGTTGCCCTTGGGGATGCAGCATCAGTCGAACCCGTACTTTCCTGAACAGTACCAAAGGTGACCTGAGCAGCCCTCGCCAGGCGTGACTCAGTGAGTGTTAGAAATACCCCTCCAGCTGGATAGGAATTCGATTCGAATCGCCGTCGCTCCCGGTTAGTGAGCACTTGACTTGAGCAGCGGCAACGTAGATTCCATTAAGTTGAACAGATGGTTAATTGGATGATGATATAAATATTGCCTCAGTTTATACCTGCTATGGTTATTGTTTGCTCCTAATAAAGTGAGTGCTCTAGTACATGTTCTAATATAGATGATAGGTTAATAATAATT
Organism: Saccharum hybrid cultivar R570; assembly: GCA_038087645.1. NCBI lineage: Eukaryota > Viridiplantae > Streptophyta > Magnoliopsida > Poales > Poaceae > Saccharum > Saccharum hybrid cultivar. Next base: position 35,688 of record JAQSUU010000694.1, on the reverse strand, counting down.
AACTTGATGCTCAAGCATTAATGATTACTTATCTATATTAAGCTTTTATGCAAAATGTTGTCAAGCTAGCTCACTTTATATCAGCCTTGCATGATACTTGGTGTCACTTTATTTCTGGTTTACGACGGGTAAGTCTAGCTGAGTAACTTGTCATACTCAGGGTTTTATCCCCACTTGTTGCAGGTTGTGATGTATCATGGCGACTGCAAGAGTTGGTTGGCTCCTGCCGTAGAGGCGGAGCGTGATCACGGGCATGATCCTTCTTATTTATATTCTCTCTAATGCTTTTGTTGGAAGTCGACCTTCGTACTGGCATGTATTTGAAATAAGGGTGTTGTTAGTTTCAAATTACTTTGCTTCCGCTACTTTTGAACTTAAGTTGTAATAACTATGTTGAACTCCGATGTATATTGGATTACTTGTGAAATGGATGTAACATGTGACTTGTTATGTTTAATCAGTACGATCTATCTTGTATGTTGGTTGGTTTGAAAACCCTCGTAATTTCATTGGACTACCGGAGTTATATGAGCTCAAGTGCGAGAATTTGATCACTTCGGTGATTGTTTTTGTACTTGTGCTCTTATAATTTGGACGGTTCCGTTATAGCCTCGGTTAATCGATTTTGCCCGCCTCGGTTAAGTTTTCTAGAGTAGTGGAGCTCGGTCGCAAGGGTGAGAGAGGGCGTCGCCGAGGGTAGGGAGGGCGCTGCGCTAGGGTGAGGGAGAGCTGCCCACTCTCCTGTAACACCACCATGTCACCTTCATGGATCTCGCTCGTGCTTCATGATCTCGCTAGGGTGGGAGAGAGAGCCACTGGATCCGCCGGCGTTGGGCACTCCCGGTGGGTGAGGACGCCGGGGTAGGGGCGAAGGACACCGGGGTGGGGGAGGAGGATGCCGAGTGAGGGGCACCGCTGCCGGCCAGGGAGGCAGCCATGGGCGCGTCGAGGTGGGGCAGGGCGCGAGCGCGGAAGAGATAAGAATGGGAAGGAGGAAACGAGGGCGACCGGGCGTGCGGGAGTGAGAGGTGGGAGACTGTCCGAATGGAGATTTTTTTTTATTTTGGGCCCGCTCCTGGGGAGCCGTGTTCGGATACAGAGTCACAGACGGGCGTCCTGATAGAAGCACTACCGCAAGATTATTACTACATTCATTGGAGGTCTACTCTTCCAAAATAAATATGTTAGTCATCCAGTAAACCACTAGTGAGTCATTTCATCAAGCAAATAGGTGCCCACGTATATGAGAAAAAGGTACATCGTACGTACTGCTTACATGAAAATAAACAAATTTTAAAATTTACAAAACACGTAGGAGGAAGAGAGAATCCAAACAACACCTATCTAACATTGATGTGGTGATACTTTCATAATGCTTACATTTCTTAAACAGAAATGAAATATATATCCACCGAAAACAATGATATAGCATAGACATCACACAATCATGATATAAAAGGTACTTCCCAAATCTAATTTAGTGCTTCTGCCAACTTCTATGGTCTCTAATACATTTACTACTTTATACATGTCTCAAGTCAGATTTGACGTTAATGGCAGAGCCAACATAATCAACGACTTTAAGGAATCAAGACTCTTTTCTTTTTATTCATGTTGCATATGCAAGTTGTTGTTTTATTCATGAATCATATATTCAAACTCCACGGGCTTCCTCAAGCAATTGTGTTGTTTTATTCATGAATCATATATTCAAACTCTATGGGCTTCCTTAAGTAGCTGTTTCAGACAGAGATAAAGTATTCACTAGTAATTTATGGAGAGAATTATTTAAGTTGCTGGGTTCTAAGTTGCATATAAGTAGTGCATATCAACCTCAATTTGATGGCCAAGCCGAGAGAGTAAATCAATGCTTGGAGACCTATCTAAGGTGCTTTATTCATGCTTATCCTGCTAAGTGGTCCTTTTGGTTGTCACTAGCTGAGTTTTGGTACAATACTGCATAACATTCTGCCTTGGGCAATACTAGGCATTACACCCTTCTATGTTCTCTATGGTCATGAGCCTCAGCATTTGGGCATTGAAGCTCCAAGCTCTCGCGACAATTCTGATCTTAACATCTGGCTTCAAGACATAGATCTGATGTAGCAGCTGATTCACCAACACCTTCTTCCTGCTTAACGCAAGATGAAGTTCCAAGCTGATCAGAAACGTTCATTCAATTTATATCAAGATTCAACCTTATGTTCAGACCTCTCTGGCTAATAGGTCTTTCAACAAATTATCATTTAGATTCTTTGGTCCTCTTGAGATCATTGACAAGATCGGTGACAAGCTTCAACTTCCTCCCACCAGCAACATCCATTCTGTTTCCCACGTTTTCTAGCTGAAACAGGCGGTCACCCCAACTCAATCTGTAAGTCAAGGGTTACCAGATCCCTCTGTTCAGTTTCAGGTACCGAGGCGCCTTCGACAGGCAGGACCGCAACAAAACCATTCTACATATGCTTGTCCAGTGGTCCTACTTGCCGTCGACACTCTCTGCCTAGGAAGATGAAAAACCATTTCACAGTTGCTTGTCCAGTGGTTCCACTTGCCGCCGACACTCTCTACCTAGGAAGATGAGACTTCGCTCCATCAAGACCTTTTCTCGTGCACCGGCTTGGGAACAAGCCGTTTCTCGAGCGGGGATGTCACCAACTTGGTGCAGAACAAACAGGAGGCACCTAATGCAACGGAGGCAGCAGCGTGGGAGAAACAGCTGGTGGGATGAAGGATCAGGCGAGCCAAGACCCGCGTCATCGGGCCGGACTGGCTGTAGGCCCATGTAGCCGTCGTAATTCTCCAGCCCATGTTATGGGAAGGGAGAGGTCCAGACTGCTGGCTCCTATGTAATGCTTGCGTTGCGTGCGACGGAAGATGAAACCTGAACTCGAAACAGAACCGAACCGAGCCGTTGGGCGTCGGCGGCGAGCTTCGGCCATCGCCGGAGTCTCGATTGCCGCGAGTTCCCCATACCTGAGAGTTTCGATCCATTCCGGTACGGTAACACGCTCTTCTGCGCCGCCGCCCCTTCTCGCGACCCGCGCCGCATCTCCCGCTCGCGGCCTCCCTCTCCGCCCCGCGCAACGCGGCCCCGCTGCCCGCGCGCTCTCCGCGCGCGGCCTCCCTCCCGCGCGCCTCCGCCCCGCGCAGCGCGGACCCTCTCCCGCACGCGCGCGCCTCCCCTGCCTTCGCGTGCGCGCCCCTTGCTGTGTTTTCCCTATTCTACAGTTCTCCTTGCAATATTTTTTTTTGGAATCATTTTACCTGCTTTGTTTGCATGGCTTTTGGTGTTTTATGGTTTAGAAAAAGTATTCCTAAGGAAACTAATCTGTGCGTCTATTTGCTGTATCTATTTTCTTATTTCTCTTATCCAACAATTTCATTTGAATTCCAGACAGTATGGCTGCCAAAACTGCTGGAGCTGTCCAAGTGCTCAAGGATGACACTGTTAAACGCACACCCATGGCACGACCTAGCAATGGTCGTGAAGGAAAGCCCATTAGGTTGCTGTCCAACCACTTTGCTGTGAAGCTTAGAGGAGTTGATGCTGTTTTCTACCAATACAGTGTAATGAACAACTTTGAAATTCTGCATCTGGTCCTTACCTCATCTATTTATTCTGAAATTACTTTTGGTTACAATGTAGGTTTGCATCAAATCTGCATCTGGTCCTTACCTCATCTATTTATTCTGTATTACTTTTGGTTACATTGTAGGTCTGCATCAAATCTGAGGATGATAAGGTGGTTGATGGCAAGGGTATTGGCCGAAAGGTCATAGATAAACTATTGCAAACATACTGTTCTGAGCTTGATGGGAAGGATTTTGCATACGATGGAGAGAAATGTCTATTTACTGTGGGACCTCTTCCACAGAATAACTTTGAGTTCACTGTTATCTTGGAGGAAACATCTTCAAGGTACATGCAGTTTTAGTTTAAACAACTTTTCAGACTGATCTGCGGAAAGTGAAAATATGACTGGTGACTGGTTATCCAGCTTAGTTTATTTAGAACTCTAGCCATTTCCTAATTTGTTTTCGTTCAAGTGGTTTTGGCCAGCCCATTTCTTATACCTCACGTTTCTTTTTAGTTGTTTCTGTATGGCTCCACGCTGCTGTTTGCATTTTTTTCTTCGATATATATGTTGCCTCGAAAACAGTCAGGCGGTAGTGAGTCACCATGCCCCTCCTTGATAACCATGATGTGGTGGTCTATCATTAATTTACAAAAAAAATTGAACCTCAACAGAGATAATACTGTTTGATATTCTTTGGACATAGTCTGTTTGTACTGTGATTAGGAAATTCCAATAGGCAGCTTATATGAATATGTACTCAAAGCTCATCTGTTATTCAGGGCTGTTGGTGGAAGTCCGGTGCATGGAAGCCCTACTCAAGCTGACAAAAAGCGGGTCAAGCGATCACATCTGGCAAAAAAATTCAGTGTAGGCATAAGTTATGCCGCAAAGATTCCTCTAAAGTCGGTTGCTTTGGCTCTTCGAGGAAGCGAGTCAGAACATGCTCAAGATGCTCTGAGAGTCCTTGACATTGTTTTAAGGCAACAGCAGGCTAAGCGGTATGCTTATTTGTTTTGTCATTTCAATAATGTATTTTCTCTGTTTGGTTACCATGTGTCTGTTGTTTGTCCTGTACAGAGGTTGTCTACTTGTTAGGCAGTCATTTTTCAGTGATGATAGTCGAAACCTTGTTGATTTAACTGGTGGAGTTAGTGGCTGTCGTGGACTCCACTCTAGTTTCCGTACTACAATTGGTGGTCTTTCACTAAACATGGGTAGGTATGCATTTTAATACATGTAACTGGATTTTGATTCAAATTGCCAATATTGATATAATTGTTTTTCGGTTATACAGATGTTTCAACCACTATGGTTGTAACTCCTGGACCAGTTATTGATTTTCTCCTCACAAATCAAAATGTCAGAGACATCAGAGATATTGACTGGCCCAGGGTCCGTGGAATAAAATAACTCTCCCTAAAATCCTATATTATTTGTTTTCTGGAGAGCAGAGCTTCAAATATTTTATTGACTTCTACCTTTAAATGACGCAGGCCAAGAAAATGCTTAAAAACCTCAGAGTTAAAGCTAAGCACAACAACATGGAGTTCAAGATTATTGGCCTTAGTGATCAACCATGCTCTAGACAGATGTATGGATCTGTTATTGCGATGTGCTTTCTGCAGTATTCCATTCCTTTGCTGATCCTGTAATATATTATGCACAGGTTTCCAATGAAAGTTCGAAATGGAAGCATTGAAATTCAAACTGTGGATATCACTGTTCAGGATTATTTTAAGTCCAAGCAAGTTGAACTAACGATGCCTTATCTGCCATGTCTTGATGTGGGAAAACCAAAACGCCCTAATTATCTCCCAATTGAGGTTGCAACCCTGCTTTTGTTTCAGTCTACATTCTACAATGTAGTCTGGTTATTATCATAGTTCCCTTTTTTAGATAAAGGGGTTGTCATAGTTTCTGACTGCACTTGATGTTCGAGTTGGTGCTATTAAAATTTCTATTTTGCAGCTATGCCACATGGTATCACTTCAACGTTATACAAAGGCACTGTCTTCTCAACAAAGGGCAATGTTGGTTGAAAAGTCACGACAGAAACCTCAAGAAAGAATGCGAGTTGTTACAGATGTGGGTTACTAAATTTCGTCAATGTTATTACTCCTCCCTGTTTTCTCCCCTTAACTTGGTACTTACAGCTAAAATGTGCAGGCTGTAAAAAGTAATATGTATGATGATGATCCAATCTTATCTTCCTGTGGTATTGAAATTGAGAAACAACTTACTCGTGTTGACGCTCGTGTTCTCTCTGCACCAACGGTTAGTCTATTTTGCCTTTTCTTTCATTATCACACTTTCAAATATGAGTCATGTTTTTTAATTGTTTGGATTGGATATGCTATTCAGCTAGTTGTGGGGAACAGTGAAGACTGCATCCCAAACAGGGGTAGATGGAACTATAATAATAAGGTTGTTACTAAGCTACTTGTGAGAGAACACATTTATCTCAGAACATTTACGCTGAACTTCACCCTTTTTTTTCACTATTGCAGAGGCTATTGGACCCCGTCAAGATTGAGCGCTGGGCCATTGTTAATTTCTCTGCTCGTTGTGACATGAGCCGAATCTCACGAGAGTTGATAAACTGTGGACGCAGCAAAGGCATTGTAAGTCTTTTGTGGTATTTTATTTTCTTGCATGGTTTGAGGGATGGGATGGCGATGGATCATCTCAAGTTCTCAACCTAACCAACTTACTTCGTTTGAGGAACCCTCACAAACAAAAGATTAGTATACCATGAGGAATGGTGTGATCCAAATAAAATTGATGTAAGTTTATTGGCAGACAAAGCCAACGTCATATAGGGGAAAAACTTGAGAGCCCCCGCGTCGTCCCTTCCGTGGGCGACTCGGGCGGCGACCCCGACCACACCGCCGCCGGCCCTTCCCTCCCCATCCCATCCCCTGCTGCTGCCAGAGCTTGCCAGCGGGTGCCCGCGCGGAGGCGATGAAGGCGGCGGCAGGGCCCAGCCCCCCTCTTCCTCTACTCTTTTCCTCCCTCGCTCCTCCATGGCTGCAGGTTTCGCTGGCCGGCGGTGGCGCGGCTGCGCGGGCTAGCTTCAGATGCGCATAGGAGATGACCGGATCCGTACTCCTCCATCGCGGATCTGCGCTCTGCTCACTCTCTGGCTCGTCTTCGGCTTCACCGACACCCTCCGTGTCTCCTTCCTCACCTCCGACGTGCGTGGGCGGCCGGCGGGGCGGGTTCACCCCCCCAGGGCCCGGATCTGCCGCCACCGTCATCAGATCCGTGTGGACGGCTGGTGCATAAGGTCGCGGCAGCGTCGTGGCTGTGGCCCACAGCCGGGTGGTGGTGGCGCATGCGGCTGCGGCTCGCCGGCGCTGGCGGGCGGCCACTGCTTGCTGCGACTATGGGGCGGGGGCCTAATGCAGTGGCTCCTGTCCTTCCGGTGGCTGCCCGCACCGTGGCCACGTCGGGAAAAGCTGCTATTCAGGGCAGCGAATCACGGCGAGGCACGGCGACGTGGACGGCGCATGGCGGCGAATGGTTGACAGGCTGCTGACTGGGGGGCACTGGATCTGGCGCCACGGCCACATCCGGTGCCCCCGGGGCAGGGGGCGGCGCCCGTGGTGGGGCATGCGCCTGACGGTGGCTGGCGGAGGTCGACAGCGTCGACGGCGGGTGCTTGTGCCGGCGACGGTAGCTGGCGACGACTTCGGCGTGCAGCAGGGTGACGCGCGTGGCAGGGTAAGTCCAGTTCTGTATGTTGCCCGATCGGAGGGGGTGGCGGCCGACGCAGCTGTGCGGCTGCTGTGAGCAGCTGGCGCGTCGATGCCCCTCTGGAGAAGCTTCTGCGGGATGGCAGTGACGACGACGGTGGCGACAGGCTACGGTCCAGCATCTTGGCTCGACGTATGTGCTAGGGGCACCTCGAGCGAAAGCCTTGGCGACGGCGACGCCTGTGGGCGCCGTTTTCCTTGTTGGGGGCGTCGTGTTCTTGTGCCCCCAGCCATATCTTCCACGGGTGAAAACCCGGTCCTTTCCTGGACAAGCGACGGCGACGCATTCGGCGTCGTACCCTTCCTGAAGGCGTCGCTGTGGAAATTCGTCTCGGCCGTGATGTCTCCTTCGGCGGATGTCCTCCGCCTCTCGGCTTCCGGTTGATGCGAGACGGCGAGTTCTGCATCGCGAAGTCGGAGCTGCTGCATCAGGGGATGTAGCTCGGCAACGATGACGCGTGTCGAACCATCCTTCTCCGACGGCTGGGTTTTCAGCTTTAGAGGCTCGGCAATCGCCGCGGGCGGGGCATGGGATCATGGCAGAAAGTCGGAGCTGCTCTTCGCGGGGCCGTTGAGCTCGGCAACGATGACCTGCTACAGCCTACTGCTTCGGGCCCGTTGGTCTGACATCTTATGATGGGTTGTCGGTGTTTTGCCATGGGAAGTCGGAGCTGCGAGCTGCTTTGCAGCTATGCTCGGCAACGATGACTCATGGTAGTGTGTACTCTGTCGCGTTGCGTGGGTGGGTAACCTTTCGTGGTGTTTGGCGCCACGCTTGGCTACCTTTTGCTTGTATATAAACTTCATTCGTCTTAATTGAAAGGCAGAGCTCCTGCCATTGTTTCAAAAAAAAAAAAAATAAAATTGATGTGATTACCCCATGATGGGCCACACTATCTTTGTTGGGGTTGATCCTTAAAACCAAATACCCCACGAAAGCTTGGAACATATTTAGCATTCTTGTTATGCTGTGCTTTGACCATACAAGTTATCCCTTGTTTTGTGCAGTTCATTGAACGTCCTCACACTTTGGTGGATGAGGACAGCCAGTCTAGGAGATGTTCACCTGTGGAAAGGGTTGAAAAGATGTTTGAAAAAGTCAAAACAAGCCTTCCCGGTCCTCCAGAGTTTCTCCTTTGTGTTTTACCAGAGAGGAAGAATTGTGATATTTACGGTAATACGATATACAGTTACTGTTTCTATGCTACCATGTATCCTTCATGCAACTAAACTTAAAATACCTTGAAGGGCCATGGAAGAAGAAAAATCTTCATGAAATGGGTATTGTCACTCAATGCATTGCTCCCAGTAATAAGATGAATGATCAATATTTCACCAATGTTCTTCTGAAAATTAATGCTAAGGTATACATTTATCAGCATCTGATTTGTGGCTGCACCTTGTTTGAACAAATATCCTATTATTAGTTTTCTTTTTTGACTAATATGATTTTTCTGTCGACTAGCTTGGTGGATTGAACTCTAAACTGGCATTGGAACATCGTCAAATGATACCAGTTGTGACTCAAATACCAACATTAATTCTTGGCATGGATGTTTCACATGGTTCTCCAGGTCGAGCAGATATACCATCAATTGCTGCGGTGTGTCTTGTTCTCTCTTGTGTTACTTGCATCAAGCAAAGATTGGTTTTCACATACCTATGTGCAGTCTCATAGTTTGAATGAACAGCAAGCACAATAATTTGCACCGTGTTTAGGAAACACCAATATGAATGTTATGGCGAATGGGCTGAAGTGATGGCGAGTGTGTCGGTTCTTGCCCTGGACGTGGTGCATCACTTCCTAGGATTAGTTCACGGTTTGTTAGTTTGTTCAGATCTGTTAGCAGATAGAATAAGATTTGTTAGGAGGTCTGTTAGGTGCCTAGTCTATAAAGGCAGCTGTGAAGCATATGTTAGGCAAGCAAAAATAGATCTAAGAAGCAGCTCAAAGTCTCCAGAGGGAGGAGCCTCCTCGCCAGGTCTTGCGTCTCGCGACTCGGAGCCGCCGCCGCCGCCCCGCCTTCACCACCGCTGGTCCCCCTCCCTCCCCCCTCCGGCGTATCGCCGGAGGCCGGAGGGAGTGGGGATCCATTGTTTTTAATAAATTTTTCCAGTAGATCGAGTCCTTAGGGTTAGGGTCTCTCCATACCAAGTTTCTTGGTTTTGGGGATTTATCTCCTCTTCTCCGGTGACGGCGAGAGTGCAGCATGGAGTTATTTTCTCCATGGTGGCTCTGGTGAAGATGAGGGCGACAACTACGGTGTCAGCATCCTCACCGGTATTGATTGATAAGTCTCTGTGTTGGCTGGTGGGTGTGGGGCTGCTGCAGTACGCAGCACATGATCTTTGTGTCCAGCATCTTTTGACTGTTGTTAGGACAGCAGTTAGCATCTAGGACAGCATCTAGGACATCTGCTTTTAGGACAGCAGTTAACATCTAGGACAGCATCTGCTTTTAGGACAACAGTTGGCATCTAGGACAGCATCTTAGACTAGCATCTTAGACTAGCATCTTGGCATATGCTTGGCTGGCTAGCAGCCTATAAGTATGTAACCCCAACCCCTCAGGTTGGCATGACATTGTGTGAGTTTGTGTGAGAAATAAACCAGAAAATTGCCCCAACTCCTAGTGTCATCCTCTCTCGATGAGAGTAAGGATTCTACTGCTACTAAGAGTGAGAATCCAGCGACTAACAAGTGGTATCCGAGCCGTACTATCCTGCAGCCTGAGCATCTCCTGCTCTTCTCCTTCCTCGGCCTCGCAGCAGCCCCAGCCGGTAGCAGCAGCTCCGGCTGCCCCTGCTCTCCACACAGCAGCCCCCTCAATAGCGCGCCATGTCCGCAGGATGCAGCGCGTGCAGCAGCAGCGGAGGTCGAGGTTCTACGCGGCAGCAACAGCAGCTCCATCGCTGCTGATGACAGCGCCGACGCGGACCTCGAGCTGCTGGAGAGGGAGGCATCGCGAGGGCGAGCGGCGCAGTGGGCAGCCGCGCACGCCCACGAGCGCGGCGGCAGCCCAGACAGGCGCAGACACGCCGGCGGCGCTCCTGAAGGAGGCGCGCACGACGATGGCGCTCCTGGAGGAGGCGCGCATGGCGGCGGCGGACGGGTCGACGGAGAGCGCGGCCTTCACAGGCAGCGCAGCTCTCTCTCCCCGGTTCGGTACCGTGGTCACCACGAGTACCAGGCTGTCGTCAGGGACGTCGGCCCCGGCGGCGGGTGGCCTACCCTCACCAAGACCAACTATGTTGAGTGGGCTGCGGTGATGAGGGTGAAGCTCCAGGTGCGGCATATGTGGGATGCAGTCCGGTACGGCGACGTCGACTACGACCAAGATCGACGGGCGCTGGATGCTCTCATTGCTGCAGCCCCGTCCGAGATGCAGTTTTCGCTTACCAGCAAGCGGACTGCCAAAGAGGGTTGGGACGCCATCGCTGCAGCACGCATCGGCAGCGACCGCGCCCGCAAGTCCACACTGCAAGCACTTCGCAAGGAGTGGGAGAACCTGACCTTCAAGCCAGGTGAGGACGTTGATGACTTTGCTCTCCGTCTCAACACTCTGTTGCAGAAGTTGGTGCAGTTCGGCGACGACACCTACGGCGAGGAGAGAGCTGTTGAGAAGCTCTTCCGCTGCGTCCCCGAGAAGTACAAGCAGATGGCTCGCTCAATCGAGTCTCTGCTGGACCTCTCCACGATGACGATCGAGGAGGCGTTGGGCCGCCTCAAGGTCGTTGACGGCGATGAGCCACAGCGCCTCTCGAGACCCGTCACCATTGGCGGAAAGCTCCTCACTCGGGAGCAGTGGGCTGCCGGCCAAGGTGACAGGAAGAAGGGGGAGCCTTCTTCCACGACAGGCGGCCGCAAGCGTGGCAAGCCACGCAAAGACGCCCAGGCAGGGGCGCGAAGACATGCCGAGGGTGATGATCGTGGAGGCGCCCAGGGCGGCGCCGCTGGCAAGCAAAAGCCAGCACGAGACGAACCTTGCTACAACTGCGGCAAGCTTGGTCATTGGGCCAAGGATTGTCGACAGCCACGACGCGGCCAGGCCCACGTCGCGCAGGCGGAGGAGGAGCAGCCGGCTCTGTTCATTGCTCATGCGAGCATCGAACTACCTCCAGCGGCACCGGCCGCAACGGCTCTCCTCCACCTTGACGAGCCAAAAGCATACGCCCTCCTCGACGACAGCTCCGGCAACGACAAGACCGACGGGTGGTGCCTTGACACCGGCGCCACCCACCACATGACCGGACGGCGGGAGTTCTTCTCCGAGCTCGACTCAGGCGTTCGAGGCACCGTCAAGTTCGGCGACGCCTCCGCTGTGGAGATCAAGGGCGTCGGCTCTGTCGTCTTCGTCGCCAAGACTGGCGAGCACAGGCTGCTCACCGGTGTCTACTACATCCCCGCGTTGAGGAACTCCATCATCAGTTTGGGACAGCTAGATGAGAGCGGATCGCGCGTGGAGATCGAGCACGGGGTGCTGCGCATCTGGGATCATCGACACCGGCTCCTGGTCAAGGTCAACAGGAGCAACCGCCTCTACGTCCTTCACGCACAGGTGGCGCAACCTCTTTGTCTTGCAGCCCGCCGCGACGACGACGCTTGGAGGTGGCACGAGCGCTTTGGGCACCTCAACTTTGAGGCCCTAAGGCAGCTCGGCAGCAAGGAGATGGTGCGGGGCATGCCGCACGTCGACCACGTGGAGCAGTTCTGCGACACCTGCGTCCTCACCAAGCTGCGGCGGCTCCCTTTCCCTCGCCAGGCAAGCTTCCGCGCCAAGGAGAAGCTGGAGCTCGTACACGGTGACCTCTGTGGCCCCGTGACACCGGCTACACCTGGAGGCCGGCGCTACTTCCTCCTCGTCGACGACATGTCCCGCTACATGTGGGCTGTCCTGCTCGACGCCAAGGCAGCCGCGGCGGACGCCATCAAGCGTCTTCAAGCTGCTGCGGAGGCGGAGTGCGGCCGCAAGCTTCGGGTCCTACGCACGGACAACGGCGGCGAGTTCACGGCGGCCGAGTTCGCGGCGTACTGCGCCGATGAGGGGATCCACCGCCACTTCTCCGCGCCGTACACTCCGCAGCAGAACGGCGTCGTCGAGCGCCGCAACCAGACGGTGGTGGCCACCGCCCGTGCCCTCCTCAAGCAGAGAGGGATGCCGGCGATCTACTGGGGTGAGGCGGTGATGACTGCCGTCCACTTGCTCAACCGCTCCCCCACCAAGGCTGCCTGGCCTTCGTCAAGGAGCTCAACCACGTCGGCAAGCTCGACGACCGGAGCACGCCAGGGGTCTTCATCGGCTACGCGGAGGGCGCCAAGGCCTACCGCGTCCTCGACCCTGCGACACGGCGCGTGCGCATCACGCGTGACGTCGTGTTCGACGAGGGGCGAAGCTGGACGTGGGGCAAGATGGTGGATGACGGCTCGACTCCAACGACCAGCGATTTCGTCGTCGACTACGTCCACTTCAAGGAGGCGGGGGGAGCTAGCAGCTCGTCCTCACCGAGCTCGCCTACCCCACCACCTCGTTCGCCACCACCTCCGGCGAGTCCTTCACCACCGCCACCACCAGCTCCGGCAAGTCCACAGGCTCCGGCGAGTCCACCACCAGCACCGTTGGCCACGCCTCGCTCTCCTACACCAGACCCTACCCCTTCAGGCTCGGCACCGGCAGCTTCGGTCCACGACGAGTAGCGCACATTAGAGTTCGCCACTCCGCTGTCCAACGACGAGGATCGCATCGACGCCTACCACGGCGGCGAGCCTCTGCGCTACCGTACTGTGGACAACCTCCTCGGCGAGCAGCCGGTCCCTGGACTGGCGCAGCACGACTTTGAGGCGGAGCTGCACCTCGCACAGGACGATGGCGAGCCTCGTTCCTTCGCCGAGGCGGAGAGGGACGCGACATGGCGTGCCGCGATGCAGATGGAGATGGATGCCGTCGAGCGGAACAAGACGTGGGAGCTGGCCGATCTTCCAGCCGGCCACCACGCCATCTCTCTCAAGTGGGTCTTCAAGCTCAAGAAGGACGAGACCGGAGAGGTGATCAAGCACAAGGCGCGTCTGGTGGCGCGCGGCTTCGTCCAGCAAGAAGGAATCGACTTTGACGATGCCTTCGCGCCCGTTGCACGGATGGAGTCCGTGCGACTCCTCCTTGCGCTAGCTGCCCAGGAGGGCTGGCGCGTCCATCACATGGATGTCAAGTCGGCGTTCCTTAACGGCGACTTGAAGGAGGAGGTCTACGTGCATCAGCCGTCGGGATTTGCGATTCCCGGCAAGGAGGGCAAGGTGCTTCGCCTGCGCAAGGCCCTCTATGGCTTGCGGCAGGCACCGAGGGCGTGGAATGCCAAGCTGGATTCCACGCTGAAGGGGATGGGTTTCGAGCAAAGCCCACACGAGGCGGCCATCTACCGGCGGGGCAGCGGAGGAAAGGCCCTGCTGGTAGGCGTCTACGTCGACGACTAGGTGATCACTGGCACCAAGGAGGTGGAGATCGAGGCGTTCAAGGAGAAGATGAGGGCGACTTTCCAGATGAGCGACTTGGGCCCTCTCTCCATCTACCTGGGGATCGAGGTCCACCAGGACAGTTCCGGCACCTCTCTTCGCCAGACTGCCTACGCCAAGCGCATTGTGGAGCTAGGCGGTCTCACCGGCTGCAACCCAGCCCACACTCCTATGGAGGAGAGGCTGAGGCTGAGTCGGGAGAGTACGGAGGAGGAGGTGGACGCGACGCAGTACCGGCGCATTGTGGGCAGCCTTCGCTACCTTGTCCACACGCGACCGGACTTGGCGTTCGCCGTCGGCTATGTCAGCCGGTTCATGCAGCGACCGACGGCGGAGCACCAGCAGGCCGTGAAGAGGATCCTCCGCTACGTCGCAGGCACCTCCGACTACGACTTGCACTACCCGAGGTGCCCCGGTGCGGCGCATTTCATCGGGTACAGCGACAGCGACCATGCCGGCGACATCGACACGAGCAAGAGCACCAGCGGGACTCTGTTCTTCCTCGGCAAGTGTCCGATCAGCTGGCAGTCGGTCAAGCAGCAGGTGGTGGCTCTGTCCAGCTGCGAGGCAGAGTACATCGCAGTCACTACTGCTGCTACTCAGGCTTTGTGGCTGGCTCGGCTGCTTGGCGATCTCCTTGGCAGAGATGCAGAGGCAGTGGAGCTCAGGGTGGACAGCAAGTCCGCCTTGGCCTTGGCAAAGAATCCTGTCTTCCACGAGCGCAGCAAGCACATCCGGGTGAGGTACCACTTCATCAGAAGCTGCCTGGAGGAAGGGAGTGTCCGGGCCAACTACATCAACACCCAAGACCAGCTCGCCGACTTCCTTACCAAGTCCCTTGGGCGGGTCAAGTTCCAGGAACTTCGCACCAGGATCGGGATGGCTCAGATATCTCACAAGGAGCCACACAAGACTTAGGGGGAGAGTGATGGATAAGTCTCTGTGTTGGCTGGTGGGTGTGGGGCTGCTGCAGTACGCAGCACATGATCTTTGTGTCCAGCAACTTTTGACTGTTGTTAGGACAACAGTTAGCATCTAGGACAACATCTAGGACAACATCTGCTTTTAGGACAGCAGTTAGCATCTAGGACAGCATTTGCTTTTAGGACAGCAGTTGGCATCTAGGACAGCATCTTAGACTAGCATCTTGGCATATGCTTGGCTGGCTAGCAGCCTATAAGTATGTAACCCCAACCCCTCAGGTTGGCATGATATTGTGTGAGTTTGTGTGAGAAATAAACCAGAAAATTGCCCCAACTCCTAGTGTCATCCTCTCTCGATGAGAGTAAGGATTCTACTGCTACCAAGAATGAGAATCCAGCGACTAACAGGTATGGCATGGAGACTTTTATTTCCGGACGGCGACATCAAGGCGGAGATGGTGTCGCTGCCATGGAATAATTTTCTCCGGTCTCTTCTCTGTTTTATCGTGGTTAGATCTGGCCACGATGAAGGACTAGGGAGAATAAGTTTTAGATCAGTCTTCCTCATTCTTCGGTGGCAGAAAGAAGAAGACACCAGAAAGAAGTTTCTCAACTCCGCCTACATGAATGTTAGCCATTGTTCGTTGGGTATCTGTTCTCAAGCCTTTTACCGAGTGTTTGCCTGTGCGGTCATCCATACTGCAAAGCGTCGTACATGTTTGGTTTTGAGATCTTCAGCGTGGGTACAATTTAGATGAAAATCAGTTTCCGAATATTTGTGTAATCCAGAGTGCTTGTAACGTGTTGATGTACCCAGCTATTATCTAATATAATTCTTCTTTTGTCGCAAAAAAAAGTCTCCAGAGGGAGGGTGAGTTAGCTGATCTATCTGCTATTCTTCTACCCCGTTCCCCAATCAGTCTACCACAACATGTTAGTTTGGTATCGGACACCTTGATCCTCGGGGAAACAAGAACATTATTAAGATGAAAAGACCCAAGAAGGGTGGTAGCGCCAGTGGAGGTAACAAGGAGAAGGGATCCGTTACCGACGACAATTGAGGAGGGAACAGGGTACCGGGAAGAGGAACCGCTGGAATTATGATTTTCACTTTCATTGGGCCTACCCTAAGGGTGGCTGTATATTGTATCATACATGGGCCTCTAATGGGCCTATACTCCAACACCCGCCGTAGTCTAGACTACCGGCGCAGCGGAGTTCAAGACTGGGCAAGAAAGAAAACAAGTGCACAACTAGCCACTGGAGACGTTGAGGCTGGAGCGAAACTCGGAGAAGGTCGAGGAAGGGAGGTCTTTGGTGAAGATGTCCGCAAACTGTGAGGTGGTCGGGACGTGAAGTACCCGGACGTTGCCGATGGCCACACGGTCGCGGATGAAGTGTAGATCGATCTCCACATGCTTGGTCCTCTGGTGCTGCACGGGGTTGGTGGAGAGGTAGACCGTGCTGACGTTGTCGCAGTAGACGAGCGTTCTCCTAGCGAGAGGGCGGTGAAGCTCAGCCAGGAGCTGGCGGAGCCAGGCGGCCTCGGCCACGCCGTTGGCAACGGCATGGTACTCCGCCTCGACACTGGAGTGTGAGATCACCGGCTGGCGCTTGACGACCAAGAGACAAGTTTGCCGCCGAGGAAGACAGCGTAGCCGGAGGAGCCAGGAGCTGGCGGAGCCAGGCGGCCTCGGCCACGCCGTTGGCAACGGCATGGTACTCCGCCTCGGCACTGGAGCGTGAGATCACCGGCTGGCGCTTGGACGACCAAGAGACAAGGTTGCCGCCGAGGAAGACAGTGTAGCCGGAGGTGGACCTGCAGGTGTCCGGGCAGCCCGCCCAGTCAGCGTCGGTGTAGACAACCAGCTCGGCAGTGGAGGACCGGCCGAGGAGCAGCCCGTAGCCGAGGGTGCCACGGAGGTACCGGAGAAGCCGCTTCATAGCAGCCAGGTGGGGCTCCCGCGGAGCATGCATGTAGAGGCAGAGCTGCTGTACGACATAAGTGATGTCCGGCCGTGTGAAGGTGAGGTACTGGAGCGCGCCAACAAGACTCCGGTAGGCGGTAGAGTCCGCTGGCCCAAGCATCGGACCCCCAGCCTCTGACAGCTTGCCCTAGGTGTCAACCGGGGTAGAGTAGGACTTGCAGTCAGTCATCCCTGCTCGCTCCAGAATGTCACAAGTGAACTGCCGCTGGTGGAGGAACAGGCTTGAAGGTCGGGGCTCAACAGTGACGCCGAGGAAGTGGTGGAGCACCCCAAGATCCTTCATAGCAAATTCCTTCTGGAGAGAAGCAATGATCCAGTGGAGCAGAGACTCGCTGGAGGCGGTGAGAACAATGTCATCCACATAGAGGAGCAGGTAAGCCGTCTCACCCCCATAGTGGTATATGAACAGGGAGGTGTCAGACTTGGCCTCCGTGAACCCAAGAGTCTGCAGGAAGGTAGCAAACCGAGAGTACCAAGCCCGGGGTGCCTGCTTGAGCCTGTAGAGAGATTTGTTGAGCCGGCAGACCAAGTCAGGACGAGAAGAATCTACGAAACCGGCCGGCTGACTGCAGTAGACCGTCTCAGTCAGAGTGCCATGGAGGAAGGTATTCTTGACATCCAGCTGATGCACAGGCCAGGAGCGCTCGAGAGCCAGGGAGAGGATGGTGCGGACTGTAGCTGGCTTCACCACGGGACTGAAGGTCTCATTATAGTCAATGCCGGGCCGCTGAGTGAAGCCGCGGAGGACCCAACGAGCCTTGTAACGCTCCAAGGAACCATTAACACGTCTCTTATGCGTCCAGATCTACTTGCCGGTGACAATGTTGAAGCCCGACGGACGGGGTACTAGGTCCCACGTCTGGTTGGCGAGGAGGGCCGCGTACTCCTCTTCCATCGCGCGGCGCCAGTGAGGATCCGCCAAGGCCGTGCGGACGGAAGAGGGTACCGGAGAGATCCCCGTCTCGCAGGCGGTGGCAGTGAGGGCCTGCGGGCGAGACGCCTATCTCGTCACCATCGGGTGAGTGTGACGAGGGTCCCGGTGAAGAAGAGCCGGGTGGTACACCGGCGGGTCGGCGCGAGAGCGTGGCGGGGCCGGCGGAGCACGCACTGGTGACGACGGCGCTGGTGGCGAAGGCGGCGACGCCGGCGGCAACGGCGGAGCCGGCTCCCGCCGCCGCTGGTAGACGATGCCGAAGCGCCTGGGAGGAGGTGAGGGCAGACCCGGCTCCCGCCGGCGCTGGTAGATGAGGCCGAAGGGCCCGGGAGGAGGTGGGGTCGGTGCGCGCGGTCCCGCGATCGGAACGGCAGCGTCGGGCACAACGGGAGGCAGCGAAGCCACAGGGAGCAATGGTGGAAGCTCCGGGGCGGCCTCGGCCGTGTCAGGTACTGGAGGAAAGTCCTGGTGCGAGGCCGGCAGGGGCGAGGTGGGATCACCAGGAGAGGGCGCTGGAGCAGTACCTGCAGCTTAGAGGGAGAAGGGTGGCAGAATCACCGGGTCAGTTGGAAAAAGGGAAGCCTCCGCAGGGTCAGCAGGAGGTGTGGAGGTAGAGGTGGTGGAGTAAGGGAATGCCGACTCATCAAACACGACATGGCGAGAGATGAGGACACGACGAGAGGTAAGGTCAAAGCATCGGTAACCCTTGTGATCCGGAGAGTATCCGAGAAAGACACAGAGGGTCGACCGGGGGGCCAGCTTATGAGGAGCGGTGGCGGCGGTGTTAGGGTAACACGCACACCCGAAGACTCGAAGGTGGTCGTATCGAGGAGGGATACCGAATAGAGCGTGGTGAGGTGTAGGAGCTGGGCAGGCAGTAGAAGGAAGACAATTAAGGAGATAGGTGGAAGTGTGCAGACACTCAGCCCAGAAGCGAGCGGGAAGGGATGCCTGGAGCAGAAGGGTGCGCATGGTGTCATTGGTTGTGCGGATCATGCGCTCTGCCTTGCCGTTTTGAGAGGAGGTATACGGACAAGACATGCGCAGCTGGATACCGTGAGAAAGGAAGAAGGCACGTAAGGTTGAGTTATCGAACTCACGGCCATTGTCGCACTGGATAGCCTTGATGGTGAGGCCGAACTGAGTGGATACCCAAGTGAAGAAGTGGCTGAGAGTGGGGAGCGCCACGGACTTGGCACGCAGGGGAAAAGTCCAGGAGTAATGCGGATCATGCGCTCTGCCTTGCCGTTTTGAGAGGAGGTATACGGACAAGACATGCGCAACTGGATACCGTGAGAAAGTAAGAAGGCACGTAAGGTTGAGTTATCGAACTCACGGCCATTGTCGCACTGGATAGCCTTGATGGTGAGGCCGAACTGAGTGGATACCCAAGTGAAGAAGTGGCTGAGAGTGGGGAACGCCTCGGACTTGGCACGCAGGGGAAAAGTCCAGGAGTAATGGGAGAAATCATCGACCACCACCAAGTAGTACTTATAGCCAGACATGCTGAGAACAGAAGAAGTCCACAAGTCGCAATGGATAAGAGCAAACACACAAGTGGCATGTGAGGAAGAAGACTAAAAGGGAAGGCGAACGTGACGGCCCAGCTGACACGCATGACACAAGTGCTCATTGTGAGCCCGAGGGCACCGAATGTCTGAACTACGACAAAGCTGCATCAGGGCATCCTGGCCAGGATGGCCGAGGCGGCGGTGCCAAGTGGTGGAGGAAGTAGTAGCGGCGAAAGCGGCTGAGGAAATGGGGAGCGAAGAAGGCGAAACAGACGCCGGAAACCGAAGGGTGTAGAGGGGCCCAGTGCTGTTACAACGAAGCAGAGGACACCGGGAGGCCAAATCCCTCACGGTGAGGCCAGATGGGTCAAACTCAACCGAACAAGAGTTGTCAGTTGTGAAACGGCGAATAGAGAGAAGGTTGTGAACCATACCGGGAGCCACAAGAACATCAGGGATATGAAAGGAGCCGTGGGAACTGGCAGTGCCCACGGAGGAGACAGGAATGCAAGTGCCATTGGCGACCATGATGGAAGAGGGACAGGAAGGGTGGGGAGGACGAAGAGAAGAAAGGAGACTCGCATCGGGCGTGGTGTGGAAAGTGGCACCCGAGTCAGCGATCCAATCAGGACTGGCAGATCGCAGCCCTGCGGCAGGAGGAACTGCGGGCGGAGGGCTGACGGTGGTGCTGAAGGAGTAGGCCAAGGCAGCCGGGTCCCAACCGACAAGCCCGGGCGAGGCACCGGGAGGTGTAGCCCACGGGGATGTGGGGTGAAACCCTGGGGGAGCACCAGTGAGCATGGCCGCCGACGGGCGAAGCTCATCCCGTGGAGGCACCGACGGCCTGGCCGCGATACCGTGTGAGGCAGGGAGGTGGAGGAGCTGCTCCGTCTCAGCGAGTTGGCGGGCCAGCGCATCGGCCGCATCGCGCTCGCGCTCCCAAGCGAGGGCGGCCGCACGGACCCGGGCCTGGCTATCCACAGCGGTTGCCCGGGCAGCGACAAGTGCGTCGGCGAGGGCGAAGTCGGGACCCGCTGCGTGGAGGGAGGAGGTGGGTGGCAGCGGTAGGCCAGGCCCGGCTGCGGCGGCCGCGGCAGCCGCGCCCGACGCCAGTAGGAGGGCAGCGGCGGCGGCGTCGGTGCTGGTGCCGCGCACGCCCGTGCCCGCGTCTGGGCCTCCCGCGCCCGCGGCCAGAATGGCGGCGGCGCTGGGAGCGCCTGGACCGGCGGCGGTGGCGCTGGGGGGCGGCGGCGCCCGCAACCGGCGGCCAGCTGTGGCCAGCCGTTGGCGCCGGGCGGTGCAGGGACGACGCGGCTGCCTGGGGGCGCAGCGCCGCGGCGGTGCCTCCCCTGTCCATCTCTTTGTTCCTTCGGTGCATTGTCCCCCGAACCGGCCGGCCGACCAGGAGACAGCGGAGGGAGAGGGCAGAGAGAGATGGCGGCCGCGTCCTTCACCGCCGCCAAGTTCCTGGCGCCGGTGGCCGCGAGATCCGGCGGCGAGAGGGCGCCCCCGCTCCCCGCCGGCGCCTCCTCTGCCCGCGGCGCCGGGCGGTGCAGGGGCGGCGCGGTTGCCTGGGGGCGCGGCGGCGCGGCGGCCTGGCGGCGGCGGCTGAGCCGCCGGGAAGAGGGAGCAGGGGAGGGAAGAGAGAGAGAGATATGTAGGAGGGGGAGGAGGAGGCTGGCCGGCCATGGCAGCCGGCGGTGGCGCGCCTGGCGGCGGCGGCTGGGGCAGGGGAGGGGAGGAGGAAGGAAAACCCTAGCTTGATACCATGCTGGAATTATGATTTTCACTTTCATTGGGCCTACCCTAAGGGTGGTTGTATATTGTATCATACATGGGCCTCTAATGGGCCTATACTCCAACAGGAACTGTGAAAAAGAGTACTAGCATTGGAGGTCATGTGCGAAGTAGCCCCGGAGTCGAAGTACCATTCTTGCTGAGGTGACTGTTGCAGGGTCATGGTGCTGAAGTAGTGGGCGAGGGCTGACTGGTCCCAGCGTGGGGAGACCCAGGGGTTGAACCCAGGACGCGGAGAGGTCGCCCACATGTTCTGTGTGCCAGCCAGGAGAGCATCTGGAGGCCCTGACTGCTGCAGGTGTGACTGGTACGGAGGTTGCTGATGCGGACCCGTGGGGAGGGGCACGAGGGGAGGACGAGGTCCATACATCTGTATGGAACCAGGCCAAGGGTGGAGGTAGGAGGTGGGTTGGCCGCACTGTCCACTAAAGCTGCCTTGGCCGCCTCCTTGGCCATCTGGGGAGTTCCTTCTGCCGCCCCGCTTGCCCCGCCTGTTGTTGGAGGAACTGCCCCCGGAAGCAGCAGGGCCAGAGGGTGGTTGGGGCGGGTGCTGGCGAGCCTGAGGGGCAGGAGGGGGGCGCTGGTCACCTGCAGCAGATCGTTCCGGGCGCTGGACTGGAGGTGAAGGCCGATGGAGGCGAATTTGTCGTTGAGGCCATGGATCAAATTGAGGACGAGGATGCGGTCAGGGACGTGTTCGCCGAGATCCTCGAGGGCATCAGCCATGCCCTTGAGGCGCCTGAAGTAGTTTGTGACAGATAGGTCTCCCTGAGCGAAGTTTCTGAACATCCAGGTGGAGAGCGCGCGCCTCTCGGTTCCCCAGAAACTGGGACTCCACAGCAAGCCACGCCGAGCGGGCCGTAGAGTGGGAACGAGATGCCTGGATGGTTTCGGCCAGCTCGGGGGATGGCACCGTAAATCCAGGACTTGACCACGCAGTCCATGCGAGCCTAGTCCGGGAAGGCCGGGTTGGGGTCGTCCTGCAGAACATGGTCCTCGAGGGAGAACTTTACCAAGGGGAGGAGGAAGAGCTCACACCATTGGGAGTACTGGCTGGAGTCCAAGTGTGGATCGGCTCAAGGGTGTGGATGTTCTGGACGTCAATGGCATGAGAGTGAAGGTTGGCGATGATCGCGGCTTCATGGAGGAGTAGGGCGTCGTCAAGGGAGTGGGGAGTGGGCGCAGAATCGGTACGCGCGGCTTCAGCGCGCGCAGCATCTGCGCGCTCCCTGGCGGCCCGCTCACGATCAGCGCCCGCCTGGTGCTCCTGAGCAGCGGCCGCGGTTTCTTGTTCGGCGAGAGCAGCGTGTTCGAGGGCAGCAGAGCGCGCCTGGGAGAGGGCTGCGCTCGTACACGGCGGCGCGCTCGCGCTCAGAAGCCAACTGGCGCTGTGGACTTCTTTCCATGGGAACATGTTTTGCTGGGCTGCTTATCATTTCAGCCTTCAGAGAAGGCCTGACCTTGGCCTGTTGCAACACACATGCCCTGTTTCGTCTGGCCCCTGTTATATATAGTGCATCCATTGTTACGTATGCTCCTTTGTGGCCTGACATGCTGTATCAGTAGCTGTTTAGGGATTAGTTTGTTAGCAGGTAGGGTTAATTAGTGCAACAGCTTACTGCACTGGAAACATTCCATTCGTCACCTTCGGAGCTGCAGCATCTACCTCTGCATATCACAGCTCAAGGACGAGCTGTGTTCGAAGGGTGGTGAAGTGTTATGGCGAGTGGGCCGGTTCTGGCCCTCGACATGCTGCATCACAACCTAGGATTAGTTCACGGTTTGTTAGTTTGTTCAGATTTGTTAGTTTATTCAGATTTTTTAGCAGATAGAATTGATTTCTTACTTGGATAAGATTTGTTAGGAGGTTTGTTAGGTGCCTAGTCTATAAAGGCAGCCGTGGGCAAGCAGAAATAGATCTAAGAAGCAGCTCAGAGCCTCCAGAGGGAAGGCGATTTAGTTGATCTATCTGCTATTCTTGTATCGTGTTCCCCAATCAATCTACTACAACAATGAGTATATGACACTTCTGAAAATTTAGAGCACTGTTACAGCTTGCTTTCCTAGTTTATGATTGCTGGTTTCAAGTCTCTTTTTATTGCCTCCCCCCATGTCAATTTCAGTCTTCCCCTACCTAAATTGAAAAGAGACTTGAAAGTTTTGGATATATCTAAAGACTTCTGCTTTAATAGGAGTGCTTGGAAGGCAGCTATTGGCGTGCCTCAACTGTGATTAGGGGCTTTTGTTGGGTTTCAACTCTAGTCTACCCAACTTGCTTGGGACTGAAAGGCTTTGTTGTTGTTGTAATAATACTATGCTAAAGTTTTCCTCTGTAGGTTGTGGGATCTAGATGCTGGCCATTGATATCACGGTACAGAGCATCAGTGCGGACCCAGTCTCCAAAGGTAGAGATGATTGATTCTCTATTTAAGCCATTGGATGATGGGAAGGATGATGGCATAATGAGGTGATTTAAATTAACATCTTCTTAGTTTTCTGTGTTATGTTCTTCTAGTTGACCTCACGGTATCTTCATGTTGTATGAAGTAATTGTGCTCAGGAAATGGGGCCTTAGTCTGTTATCTAAAATAGAACAGGAATGGCCAAGTACCCTTTTCACTTTTTCATTGCATTGCAGGGAACTTCTACTCGACTTCTACCAAACCAGTCAACAAAGAAAGCCTCAGCAGATAATCATCTTCAGGTGTGTACTGAGTTAATTTTTATTTTCAGTTTTATATGCCTATGATTGTGTCATACATCATACATTGATGTAAAAAGCGCGTTTGTTTCCAGTACGAGTTTGTAAGAGACTAAGAGTGTGTGTTGGTGTGAGCGTGGTGAGTGTGCTGTAATTTATTTGTTGTCTCCTTAATGCAATGATACGCAACTCTCCTGCGTATTCTACAAAAAAAAATGTGTCATACATTGTTAAGCTGCGCTGAATGTGTACTTCACTATTTTTTTCTCCAACTCAAAGGATCATTATTTTGGTGCAAACAGGAATGATTTGTTTTCTTGAATGATCATTATTTTGGTGACTCAAAGGAACATTTGGTCTTTCCATATTAATTTGATTGTGTTAATTTAGAATAATGAATGTTGGTCTGGTAAGAGGTGTTTGACTCCACAGAATTTTACCAATCTTAAGCCAGGAAAAGTCAAATATCTGTAGTGCTGATTTTGTATCTACATAGTTATTGGTTTCTTTTGTAATAAAAAAAAACTATCATTATGCTAAAAAAAACTATCATTTCCTACCAGCTTTTCTTAAAATTGTCTCTGCAGTTTTTATTGAAGTGTGAGCTCTTTTGTGTTAAAGGATGAAAATCAGTTTATAGTTCAGAATTGACTTTACTTTGCGTGAAATGCATCATAAACATCCATATTGTTCTCGCCAGTAAGAACTATTTCTGAATATTCAGTTGGTGTCCTTTGATTTTACTTTTGAGAATTGAAGGTGATACACTTCATCATTATATTTGAGTAATTTTGTACAGTGATGGTTAATTAAATTATGTATGTTCCTTTCTATTTATTTTGTGGATGTAAGAGTATCTTTGTGGTTTCTTTTTTCTGTATTGATTTGCTTTATTTGTTCCTGCACGATGAACTGGGCATTCACTGGTGCTTTGACTTTTTTAGTGTTTCTGTCATGAGTTCTGGGTATTCAGTGATCATGAATTCTTATCCTTATGGTCTACTTATGCAGGGATGGTGTTAGTGAGTCTCAGTTTAGCCAAGTACTGAACGTTGAGCTTAATCAAATCATAAAGGTTCTGCTATGCACTGTTTTGCTTGAGAATTCCTTGGTTTTCTGGCATTTCCTAACAAGAGTTAGACGATACAGGCATATCAGAGTATGGGACAGGGGGACCTTCCGAAGTTCACAGTGATCATTGCTCAAAAGAATCACCACACAAAACTCTTCCAAGCTGATTCACCAGAGAATGTTCCACCTGGTAAGCACCCCTGTCCGGTTGTCCTGCTTAATACTGCTAAAGATCCTTCCCCTTTAAACAGCTTGAGCAACTTGCACTTTGTCTTTGCATCAGGGACTGTTGTAGACTCCGGCATTGTTCATCCAAGACAGTATGATTTCTACATGTGTGCTCATGCTGGACCAATTGTAAGTTCTCCTAGAGTAGTTTTGGATTTTGCTTGACCATGCTTGTTAGTAATTGCTTGACGGGTTGTGTCAGACATGTTTCATATTGAGCATTACCATGTTCTCTTACACAGGGTACCTCAAGGCCAACCCATTACCATGTGTTGCTTGATGAGATTGGCTTCTCCGCGGATAATCTCCAGAAGCTAGTTCTTTCACTTTCATATGTGTAAGCACATATGTTCATGTCTATTTCCTTATTTCTTACTCTTATATGAGGATAACATGTTTGTGCCTGTATAGGTACCAGAGGAGCACCACTGCGATTTCTGTGGGTACGTCGATGTTTCCTTTTGTACTAAAAAACATCACGCACTGTTTGATGGTTCTTCCTATTTTAGAAGACATTAGATGCTTTTTTGCTGAATGCAGTTTTTGCTTTTTCAGTGGCACCTATCTGTTATGCCCACCTCGCAGCAGCTCAGATGGGCCAGTTCATGAAATTCGAAGAGTTTGCAGATACATCGTCAGGGAGTGTCAATTCATCATCGTCAGTATCAATACCAGAACTGCCACGGCTGCATGCTGATGTCTGCAGTTCCATGTTCTTCTGTTGAGGTGGTTTTAGTTTGACCGTTGTGGGGTAGGGCTACTTCTTTGTGAAGGAAGCTTATATGTTGTTGGTACACAGCAGGTTAACTGTTTTGTGAAGAAACCAAGTAGGTCGTTAGTTGTCGTGAATCGATGTACGGCAGCATATTTTGGAGCAGTTTTCGCCTCAGCCACACCCCCAAAAACCCCTCCTCTACCCCTCCCCCAATGTAGGTACAGCTTCCAGATTTTAGGTAGCCTGTACGTTTGCATCTGCAGGTTTTTCGATCGGAATCAGGAAGATTTTAGGGATGTTGAGAGAGTAGAGCCAGATTTGTACGTGGTTAAATGATCTTTCTGTTAATCCCCCAAAATACGTGTGCGTTGGGGGTATGGAAATGAGTTAAAATTTCTGTCTCTCGCATGACATCCAATTGTACTCGAGTTTGTGTTTGTGCTGTATATGCTTGCTGCGTCTGAAATGCGAAAATAACCACTGCCACTCGCAACTCGCGAGAGACCACAGGAAAATTCTTGGGCTTTTTATATTCTTGTCATCTTGTGAGACTTTTGGCTGAATCTCTTTTAGGAAATGGAAATCTTGAGGCTTTAATGTTATTTCAGCTAAGCAGCTGAGCGAAGAGATAGGGAATTGAGAAATACAAGCATCAATAAAAAATGGTCAAATTTTTTTAGGAACTTGGTGTTTGTCCTGCTCTAGAGTGTAATTATGATATTATCTTTTTTTTTACTTTGTATTTTTCCCTTATGATTTTGAATTGAAGCGTCTGTCTGCCCATATTTCTAACATTGTTATGTCTAGGTGGATTAATTTAATGAAAAAAACAGGAAAAAAAGATGTCCATGCCAAAGGTCAAGAATACGAATTTAACTTTTCTCCCTGGCTGACCTCCTCGGTCCTCACTTGTTCGTCTTCAACGTATCTGACTAGATGAACCCTAGGCCGTCGGCGGTGCATAAATCGATGGCCAGGGTAGGAGATGCCGGGCCGATGAGCACATGCGGTGCGGCCGGTCGGCCTGTTTGGGGCCTGGGCGTGCGACAGGCTGCATCGACCACTGAGGTCGAGCAAGCGGTGGCATCCTCGTCGCTGACACCATCAACTACGTACTTTACTGACCGGCTACATCCATCCCTTGGGCTTGGGGTGGTGCGTGTCGCTGGAGCTCCATGGGCCCTGCCACCGCCATATTCATCAGCATGGTCTTCTTGCCCGAGACGTCCAACAACCTCATCAAGCATGGCCATATAGAGGAGGCACTAGGCGTCTTGGAGAAGGTGCGCGGAATGCAAAAGGTGGACACCCAACTGCTCATCTCTGGGGTCACCATCAACCGTCTTCGTCGCCGCTTCCTCTTCATCAAGGCGATCGCCGCTTCCTCTTCATCGAGGCTGGCATTCAGATGATCTCGTCCATGGTTAGCAACAACCATTGTTAATTCTTATGGATCGACTAGGTGTAGATCAGTGGGTACAAATTGTTCTAGTTGGGATAAAATAACCTAGAACATGGACTACGAGATCTAAGAGGGAGAGGAGAGCAGAGGTACCGACCATTGGAGGGTTTGGTGGAGGAGCTCGAGTCCGCCATGGTATCAGTGGCGAGGAAGCAGTGGAAGCAGTGGCGTCCGGGGCGGTGTGCAATGGCATCTCGGTCCGAGAGCGGTGATGAAGACGGTGGTGTGGTCTAGCGGCAACGTTGTCTTGGCAGTGGCGCTTCCCGTCGTTGGCTGCGTCCCTCACTAGATCGGATCAGGGTTGTCGGTGGGTGTGGCGGCTCACGGTGAACCTTGTGCTGAGAGCCGCCGGCCCCTGCCTCTTTTTATAGCGCAGTGCGATGGGGCCCACCAACCATGTAGGGTTAGGCGCCCCCGATCAGGACGCGAAGGTCAAGGCCCAACTCGGCCGTTCGGCCGAGCTGGAGGAGATCAACACTAACACCACTACCATCAAACATATGGTTAATTTCTTGATCTTCATGCCATGGCTCTAATCTTAAAAACGACGTTCTTGATGATGCATTACAGGTAGTCGTGGCTATGATCCTGGCACTCAAGTTCAGGAAAGGCCAGGAGCTTAGGATTGGCGCTGTCGTTCGCGGCTGTGATCAAACTTAGGATAGGTCTTGATGCTTTACATTGCGCCTTTGTCCATGCATGCTTTTTATGCTTTCATGTTATTCTAAGTTCAAACTTGTGCAGGGCTAAAAGCTTTGTCCCAATGTGTAATTGGTGGTGGTTTGACGAATATTGATGCAAAAATGTGTTAGGCGAAGCAATGGTGTTGCTCATTGTATGGCATTCTAAATGTAGACATCCTCCAAGGCTAACTCTTCATGACTTTAGCTACCAAAGGTTATGTGCGCTCTTGTTTCATGATCGCCCAAAATTCTTCAAACAATTCAACTGAAATTCTGAACTAATATTCTAAAACTCGTGAATTTGTTGGTAATGCCATACTTGCTTTTGACCCAGTGGTGTTGTATTGTCTTTCATTGCCCTTGTGGCATTTTTTCGGCAGTGTTGTTACTACCATCACCGCTGATTGATTCCATATCACCAACGATTTGGATGGGCCGTATTGATACTGTATTTTTTAGAATCAATTATAATAATAATACAAGCATTATTTCGGTTACACCCGACTCGGGTCGTATACATATACACAATGTCATAACATATACATCACTACCAAGACACAGTTCCATAAAACACATCCATCCACAAGAATGACATATGTCGTTTGAGAATACAAACCAAAAGAAACTGGCATTACAAGGTGAAGAACATTAGCACCTTCATTGCATGTGACAATGGTCTTCATCAAGATTCACGACTAGGTCCATAATGAAACTCTCAAGGTTCACCCCAAGTATAGTCGGTCAACACTGTTATATTTGACCATAGTTTCTACAACACAAGAAACATAGTTAAGACATGCATTTGCTATCAACTTAAAATTAGGTCGCTAAATTGACAAAGGGAGAACAAGCTATGAGCCGGAGTAGCCATACATATCTTTGGATGAGGGTGCTAATGTAATGTAGGGCATACCACATTAACCTAGCCCAAGGACTGTGTTGCGATCGAATAGGCCTCATGTACATGCACAGTGAACAAAAAATTCCAAAGCGGTCGATATTTCTTTGATCTTCTTATTGTACTTTTCAAAGGACCTGTGTGACAAGCTCATCATGAGAGTGACATATAATGATCAAAGCTAACAATAATCTAATATTTGGTCTAATGTGAGAGAGTAGTAGCTAGCTAGCTTGTCTTACTTGTTTAGCGTGACAATTGTTGGATATGCTCTTGCGGTATCCTCCGAAAGTCGAAAATAGTGATAGTGCATTCCTCTACGATAATGTCAAAAAAGGACATAATGGTTGCTGCATTCACAATGTTCCCATGAAAAATAGTTGGACTGAACCATTAAAAGATGTAAAGTACTACAAAATAAGGCATTTGCAACAAACTTACATGGCATTTTGTAGGCTATAAGTATGGAGGATATCTGGTTTGTTAAATAGCAAGCCCTTTGTCGATTCATCTAACATCAATCACTGTATGGGTTTAAGAAGCCCATCTCAACCTACATGTGAGTAAATCCAACCTACAAAACAATTAAATGTGAAGTTAGACACACTCACCTTGGTGTTAAAATAATGCATTTATACAAACAAAAATGACATGGTCGACAACCTGGTATGCCTATCGAGGGCGAACTTTTGGTAAAATTGATATTACTACTCGATCCAGGACACCAATTGCCTCCACGGGTTGTCCAACGTTGCGTTCACTAACCATGGGCGCCTGCACAATACTCAGGCTACAAGATTCTTCCAAGAAAGAGTTTTTCATCTACTACAGATATGCACATGGATTACCATCCTCATCTGTCTACTCGAGATTGAGTGTAATGATGCGAGCAAAAAATCCATAAAAATGCATTAGAGAGGAATTGAAGAGATGCATGAGATGATTGAGCCAAAGATGATCTTGAGCTTACTCTTGAGATGATAGAGCAACTTCCAAGCTTTGCATCGCATCCATGCATGAAGGAAATCATGAGTTAGGGTTTGAGGTTGATCTCAAGAACATGAGAAGAGAGCTCTTGATGTCACCATGGATTGAGATGGGAATGGAGATGCTTATGGTGCTTGAGATAGGTGCTGATCTCCTTTTGCCTGCGATGGACAAGCTAAATCTACTAGTCTTCGCTCCTATTTCGAGCTGACAAGTGGGTCCACTTGAGAGAGTTGAGGACAACTCATCCAAATTCTTATTCTATTGAACTTAAGGTTTGAAGGATGGTCCGTGAAAATCGTCGGACACTCTGTCAAAACTCTCACTTTGACCATTTGATTTAGGGAAAAGAGCTTTTGGCATTGGGGGCCATTCTTCATGTCCTTGAGGGGGATAATCACTTGTAGAGATATTAGGGAGGTTGATTAACATCCTTCTTCGAGTACCTTCTTGATGTTGACCGACATTTAACCTTGGTTGACTTGAGGGTTCAATGGGGTTGAATTGTGAATTTGGAGTCCTTGTCCTAGTAAGGATCACTAGGAATCCTTTTATTGAGAGCGATAAGGTGATTCTTGCATGTTTGAGGGCTGTCCAAGTTCATGAAGGAGTTTCTCGATAAAATTTTAGTTGGAATGGCTTTGGGTCGTGACAATATAAGCTTTATATATAGGCTACTTGCTTTGTATTGAGTTTTGTCAAGTCTTGTTGACCCATGTTGAGAGACTTATCATGCTCCCAAGATCAAGATCACGTACACGTCACATATATGTGCTGCTTCTATACTAGAAGTATGCAGAAACATGTCATTTGTTTTCCACAAAAATAAATGCTCCATGTTCTCTCTATTTTTTAGATAAGACAAAAGGCTATGCAAAAGCAGAAAAAAGAAAAAGAAAAAAATATGGACACATGAAGGTCCAAAGTATTGAAAAAAATATATGTGAGCACATGAAGGCTCGTGAATAGAAAAAAAGGTAATAGCCATGTCTCAAAATAATAAATTACATAGAGAACATATCAAATGAATGAGTATTTTCATATATTATGCATCTTAATCTAAGAGTATGACACTTCTTAGATTCAAGCTTTAGCTTTACAAAAATATGTAAGGTAAGTATGCTACATCTTTTATCTTACCCAAAGCTCCACATATGCCATTAGAAGTAGGATAAGAAGGAAACTTAAACTATGTCTTGGTGTGTCATACACCGTTTGAACGACTACCATATGAGAGACATACAACCATATATTAAGTTTTTTAAAAAAACATTGCAAAACCTCTTATATGAAACTTGTGTGGGATAAGAAAAATAGTGCTCAAGTCAAAGTTGTTCTGTCTCTCAACCACCCAAGACAAAGGATAAGGCTATATGCCCCACGAAGAACTAAGGTAATATGGGTGAATTTTCAACATTGCTAATTTTTCTACTCAAGGAGAAATATGTTTGTTGTACACTTGGTACTCTTTATTGTAGAATAATTGGAGGAATAACTCAACTCACTTTCCATTATTCTCATGTGGGTTTATATAGAGAGTACAATGGAATACAAAGAGATGAAAAATAAAGAGACTACAACTTTACAACTCTTAATATGCTAACACCCCGCACAGTTGGAACGTTGACACTAATAAGGAGGAGTGGAGACATTCAAACTGGAGCGAAATTTTGTAAATATGGAGGTCGGAAGACCCTTGGTGAACACATCAGCATATTGAGATGTAGAGGGCACATGAAGAACTAATTTCCCCAGTAGCAACTTTGTCCCTTACAAAATGAAGATCGATCTCAACATGTTTAGTGCGCTGATGTTGCACCGGATTGGTCAAGAGATAAACTGCACTAACATTATCAAAAAAAAACCACATAGGAACGCCGAGGACAGAAATGAAGCTCCTAAAGTAATTGCCAGAGGCATGAGATTTCTGCCACGGCATTACCGACAACTCTATACTCGGCCTCGGCACTGGAGCAAGACATGGTGTGCTGGTGTTTTGAAGACCAAAGGACCAAATTATTGTTCAAAAAGACAGCATAACCTGAGGTGGAACGGCGAGTATCCGGACAACCAGCCCAGTCATGAGAGACTGCTTTGATACCATATTGGAGAATAATTGGTGGAATAACTCAACTCACTTTTCATTAATCTCATGTGGGTTTATATAGAGAGTACAAGGGAATACAAAGAGATGGAAAATAAAGAGACTACAACTCTTAATATGCTAGCACTCTTGAAATGTGAAGCATAGTAGCAACCGGTAATCCACAAAGGCTAAGTTTAATTGTTTGTTCGGGATGCGTAAAGGTTAAGCTTTGGGATCATGTTGACGATGAAATTATTACACTTTTACATACTTAAAACACCGTCAAGATCCTTGGAATAAAAGAAAGAATAATATAATATGACCATATTTTTTATCAATAACAAATTCCACTGGTACTTGAAGTATTTTCATAAAGAACATTACAAAATGGAGAGAAATGAGCTAGTGACACGAAACCCTTCAAATCGACAGGCCACCATCAATAGTGAGCACCTGCAGCAGAACAATCGAACAGCTTGAGCTGAGAAGCTCCAAAACGAAGAAAGAACGCCATCACGTTGCATTATTCTGAAACTAAGCCGTTTCTACTCGCCTGTCCGGTGATGTAACTAGCGGCAGGATGAACAGCCAGGAACCCCACCAGGCCGGCAACCTCTTCTGGCCTCCCAAACCGTCCTATATATGATTTGCATCAGCAGCGGCAGTGTGAAATTAAATTCACGATTCAGAGACCAGCAGATGCTGAGAAGAGAAGATTGCAGTGCTACCTAATGGTATGGTCTCGAGCGCCTTCCGTTCCACATCGTCCCCTAGTTTGGCGGTCATGTCGGACGCCACCCAGCCCGGTGCTACGGCGTTCACCTGCAAAGCCGCCAACAAGCGTAATTAGGGTATGTTTTGTTTCATTCATCTTCAGGACTTGAGGCATATATGGTGCTGCAGAAGCACGGATTACACTATATATAGGAAATACTTGCATTGATGTTTCTGCTGCCGTACTCCCTGGCCATGGCCTTGGTGAGGCCAATGACCCCAGCCTTGGCGGCGCAGTAGTTGGCCTGCCCGACGTTGCCGATGATCCCGGAAACTGATGCGATGTTGATGATCCTTCCCTGAGTGAGGTATGTATTGTTATGTATAAGCAACCAAGCAACGAGTAATAATAATAATGAAATAAAAATGGTGGTACGTAAATTGAGGCGGCGTCACAGTTAGCTAGCTGCTGTTACCTTCTTCCTCTTCATCATCACCGTCGCTGCAGCCTGCTGAACGATGAGCCCAAGTTAGAAAAATGAAGTTTCATGGCAGGGGTCACATGAAAGTGATTGACAAGCTAGCAGGACGGAAGAGGTCAAGAAGGAAGATTGTGGGTGGACCTGCGCGCAGAGGTAAACGCCTGTGAGGTTGACATCAACCACCTCTTGCCACTGGGTCCTCTTCATCCGCATCAGCAGGGCGTCACGTGTAATCCCTGCTCAGTCGTTACTCAGTCAGTCATACTACTAGTCTACTATGTACAGATCATCCGAAACCAGCTGGTTATTTTTTGCCACCAAATTCCAGTGTGAAGTATACATATATAGTTGTTTGATTAAATCGAATCCTTTATTATCCAAAATTTAATTAGAAAAAATTAATTGAAAGGTCAGCACGTTGCGAATGGAATAAATATTCAGACCTGCATTGTTCACCAGGACATCCAGAGTTCCCCAAGCATCACTTGCCTGCGGCAGAGAAGAGATGAAACACAATCGTGACGTAACTATAAACTCATACAACAGCACCAAATCAATGAATCTTGTACTCCAATACTCAGATTCCTATCCCTATATATGGGTGATCCAACGTTAACTCACGGCCCTCATCATGGATTCGACGTCGGCCTCGCAGGAGACGTCGGCAGCGAAGCTGATCGCCGTCCCACCGGACTCCTCGATCTGCACGGATCGGATCGGATCGGATCGGATCGGATCGGATCACCAATTCACCATTTAGTGTGTATATGCTGTTTTCATTTTGACAGAAGAGATCAAAGAAATAGAAACCATGACATGACAATAAATGTATATCACGAGTTTCACGCATGCATACCTCTCTGCACACTTCTTCAGCTTCCATGCCTGACTTGGCATAGTTCACAATCACCTTAAATCAACGAACAAGGTAAAACGCATGCATGTTGGTTAATCAATAGCACCGCTGTAACAACAATGAAATATCTATTCACATTGGAGTAGCACAGTATATATTAATCTAAGTCTGCCTAATGTAGCAGGTTTTCGGTAGTTTGTCACTGCAACATACACAAAAATAAACCCAAGTACGTTGTACGTATATACCTTGCACCCTGCTTTGCCAAGGGCCACAGCTATGGCTCTGCCAATCCCTCTAGACGCTCCAGTGACAACCGCTACCGGGGCTTCAAGCCGTGCTGCCCAGCCATCCATGGTCACAGCATCTGCAGCTCTGATTCGGTCGCCTCTCCTAATCCATGTCCTACCTACAGAGGTGAATTGTTTCGTTAATCATGTCGGAAACATAATTGTGACACAAAACGAGCTAGTACATGTACTGCATGCTAATAAGTCATTTTTCCTTCTGATGAAAGGTCAACTGAAGTTAACTAGCGGTAGAAATGCATGCACGTACAGTCTAAGTACGATAAGTTCCGTTGGTTGCCTGATGTGGTGGATAGGGTCGCCGCCGGCCGTCCAGAGCGCTGCGGCCTGACCTTGAAGCTGTTGCCATGGCGGCGCTGCGGTGGCGGAGACACACGGGAGGCGGCACTTAGGCCGGCAGAGCATGATGATGCTGTGGAGGCAGCCATTGCTGTTGCAGAGTGACGGACGGATTGATGATATGTTGGTTGGCAGCCACCGCTAGCTCATGACGTCTTTAAAGAATTAGGCCCTGTTTAGTTCTCAAAAATTTTGCAAAATTTTTCAGATTCCCCGTTACATCGAATCTTTGGACACATGCATGAAGCATTAAATATAGATAAAAAATAAAACTAATTACACAGTTTAGACGAAATGGACGAGACGAATCTTTTAAGCCTAATTAGACCATGATTGGACAATATTTACCAAATAACAACAAAAACGCTACAGTGTCCATTTTGTAAAAAAATTTGCATCTAAACCGGGCCTTAGAGTCAGAGGATTGTTAGAGCAGAGGTCGGAAACAGAAAGATGGCTGGCTGCCTCGACGCGTCGCGGATTAGATGGAGGCTTTCTTTGCATGACTGCAGAAACCGTTTGTGCTGGACTACTTGGCAGGCTGCTATATATTCGTGGATGGAAAAGATGCATGCGTTTCAACCATTGGATGATCTCGTCCAGTACTTCTCAGGTGTTAGTGGATGGATGGAAGAACATTAGACGCCCTGCCGTGACCACAAAAAAACATAAACAAATGTACAGGTTGTAATGTATAATTTTTTACTCACCATATTAGCAACTTTGAACGACCATATTAGGAATTGCTAATAATTGAACAGAAGGTATTACGTAGGCAAACATAAAACCGGTATGGATACATCCCATGACTTTCTCGACATATTTCTCCACTTCCATCTCGCTCCATATATACAACAAACCCTCTGGTAATATTGCACACGAAACAAACTCTTACCATTGGCACATAGTATCTCATGAAAACGATGTATATTTTATTGTCAAGAAATGAATGAGAGTTAACAGTACGTAGTTCACTTGAACTATTAATCTGAGCTCTGCATGAATCGACTACATTTAAAAAAGTTTACTGTTAGATATATTTACCAGATTCATCATGCACGCAACATGGACAACGTACGTACCCTAAAGAGAAAACATGTACCCAACCTGAATCATCTGCACAAGAGTCATTTCAGGTTAATTATCTAGCTATATCTTCACTTGC